>OX381709.1:11962235-12102938 GCA_947462335.1 Harmothoe impar | reverse complement strand
AGGGAGGGAGAGGGAGCGAGGGAGGGAAAGGGGGAGGGAGGTAAAGCGGGAGGGAGGGAGGGAGGGGGGAGGGAGGGGAAGGGAGAGAGGGAGGGGGAGGGAGGGAGGGAGGGAGGGAGGGGGAGGGAGGGAGGTAAGGCGGGAGGGAGGGAGGGGGAGGGAGGGAGGGGGAGGGAGGGAGTGATAGACATGGGAGGAGGCAGGGAGGGAGGGGGAGAGAGGGGGAGGCATGGAGGGAGGGAGGGAGAGAGGGAGGGAGGGAGGGAGGGAGGGAGGGAGGGAGGAGGGAGGGAAGGAGGGAGGCAGGGAGGGAGGCAGGGAGGGAGGAGGGAGGAGAGAAGGGGAGGCATGGAGGGAGGAAGGGAGGGAGGGAGGGAGGGAGGAAGGAAGGGAGGGAGAGAGGGAGGGAGGGAGGGAGGGAGGGAGAGAGAGGGGGAGGCATGGAGGGAGGGAGGGAGGGAGAGAGGGAGAGAGGGAGGGAAAGGGGGAGGGAGGTAAGGAGGGGGAGGGAGGGAGAGTAGTGAGGGAGGGAATGGGAAGGAGGGAGGGAGAGGAAGCGAGGGAGGGAAAGGGGGAGGGAGGTAAGGAGGGGTAGGGAGGGAGGGAATGGGCTTATGGGAAGGAGGGAGGAATGAAGAGGAAGAGGGGGTAGAGGGGAGAGACACCGCTAGGTAGGGAGGAGGGTGGAGGGAATGAGAGACGAGGGACGGAAAAAAAGGAATCAGGAGATGGAGAGAGACGGATTGAGAGATGGAGAAGAGACGAAGAAAGGGAACAGAAGCACAATGCGCTGACCACAGAACGTCCGAGATCAAACCCGAAAACATGCAACACAAAGTACGCAGAAACGGCAGCAGGGGGAGCCACTGCGCCGAGCTAACCCTTCCCATACTCCCCACCCCACAGTCCCATACCCTACCCCCATCCAGACCCTACCACTAAACTCATGTCCCTACTCCACACACCCCACCACCACCACCACCAACTCCTCCCCTCCGCCACCAACCGCCGCCAAGCCGCCACCACCACCAGTCAGTCAGCCAGCAGTCCGCGTGGGGCCCACACCCACTCACCCACTACCTCAGTACCTGCCACACCACCACCACCAACTGGATCCTCAGGTCACTTGGATCATTACCAAGTAGGCCCAAGACGACGTCTGCCGGGCACGAGGCTGACACCACCTGTGTGTGGATACACCTGGACACCATTAGCATAGGGAGACAGGTAGCAGCATCATACAGGTAGAGAGAGCACCGTTAGGGCACACCCCCGTGCCAACTCCTACACTACAGGTGAGGCGGGGACCCATGCAGGAGGAGCAGGAGGACTCTTAAAGAAGGAGGAGGAGGAGGAGGCTCTGGAGGAGACTCACCTGGAGAAGTTACTGTAGTACACAGGAGGGCTGGACCACAGGGCAGGTGAGGCTTGGACGCTAGAGGTGCGCACCTGGATATAGGAGGAGGTCCCAGGTCTACAATAAGTGATTGTTATACAGTAGAATAATTACCTGGAGGATACCTGGAGGAAGGTGTGTATGAAGTAGACGGAGGGAGGAGGGAATCAGTCACACCTTGGAGCACCTACTCTCCCTACTACAACCTACAGGACGCATGCAGTTATATTACAGTTAACAAGTATCACAGGATTTACAAAACTAAATGATACTAAATAACCATCCTATTTGAGGAGTCGCTTTTAAGGTTTGAGATAACCTGGTCCTTATTTAAGAAGCCTTTATTTGGCATCAAAATAACCTGTTTTATCTAAAGAGAGCAAAAACCCCAGGAGTGAATCTTCATTTATATATCTGAAGTGGAATAAGAATCAGAGGACCCACCTATACCAGCTCCATGACCCGGCCCACAGGTGTGTGCAGGAGGCGGAATACAAAGGAATTATAACACAATCGTGGTGTAGGTATTGACCACCAGGGGCGCCCTGTGTCCTCCCTATACCTGCAGTATGTGAGGTACAGGAGGAAGGTCCCTTAGCACACCTGGAGAAGGCATTGTAGCATGTCCACGACACCCTGGAGGAGGCCCTAGTCCAGGCCACATACCCTTATAACTAATAAGCCCTGCACCACACCTACATCGGCGATACCTTCTTTAGGTAGGGGATAGTGCTTGTGTTATAGGAGTCTTCTATAACTAATAACCCCTACATACACCCACCTCTACACCCAGTACCCTCTGTAGTAGAGGATGGTACTTGTGTTGTAGGTGTCTACAGGCGTTCTAGGATAGTCTAACCACCGTTCTAAAACTAATAACCTCTACACCCGGTACCCTCTGGATAGGTATAGGAGATGGTGCCTATATCATAGGAAGTCTGCTATAAGGCTCCACAGACGTGCCGGGATAGTATATACAGGATATACGATCAGTGTGTTCACGTGTATTCACGTGTATTCACGTGTATATTACGTTATTAACGTGTGTTCTCGGACAGCGGCGTCACGGTAGCCATGGATACGTTTTTGGCTCGCGTCTTCATCTTCACGCTGGTGATAGGGCTGCAGACGGCACAGGCCACCTGGTGGTGAGTTGGTGAATTAACTATTCAAAAAAGTAGTTTAGTTAACCCTTTAAGGCGTGCGTATTACTTTACTGCGCTATCATGACTATGCCCTTTGTTGATCCATGAATGCAGCCCTGGCGAGTAACTCACCATGGCTGCATTACTACCGACCGGGCTGTAACACTCCCTAATGGTCGGCATGATGCACGAAATTATGCAGTGCCAATGACCCGTGCATCATGACGACTGATGATGATCATGAAGGCATCACGCCACCCTTGAAGGTTTATAGATGGTGGTTTCAGGATATCATGAGTTATCAACCCATCTCCAGTCGCGGATGAAACCTCGCGAATTCATGGAGGCCCCAGAACGGGATCTCATCACGAGGACTGATGGTTTACCGATTAATGGTCGACTGTTTTGGGTTTCAAGATTTTATTGAAATAATAATTATGTCTCGTGTCAATTGCTATAGGACATTGCGGCTTACAGCACCATTCAGCCCTTAGGGTGGTCATTTTCCTAAAGCAACATGGGAGGCAATGAATTTAGACCCCTGTTGAGGGGGAGGGAGGGGGGAGGGTACACAAAAATCTCGACCCAAAAATCTATGCACCAACCCACCTGCTGAAAAGAAATGACCACTCCCTTAAGGACTTTTAAAGAGGCTTCCCCAACACCATGCTGTAGTGATATAGGGGTGTCACTGGTGACAGTAGATACCGGGTATTGTTTATACTTTTCTTTTTTCATCTTCTTTCAGCAAAAAAAAGCACCCTGTCCATCCCCAGTGTTTATGTCGACGTCCCTTTACCAGAGAGCTGATATTTAAACACGAGGGTCTCTTTTTGTACATAAATATGTAAACACGTACTTTGTGTATACACGTCACGTGACAACAAATACGTAAAAAGTGAGTTTTGGGAGTTGTTTATGAGATGTAAAACAAGGTTATTACAGGAACGGCATGACGGCAGCGGGGGTCTATCACGCACGTGCCTCATACCCAGCATGGGATTAGACAATATAACACATCTTAATGTTATATAAATAATGATACTTATCATAAGAAGGCAAAGGAAATATTAAGGGAATTCAAAGGCATAATCATGGATTATCTGTATATGTGTACTTGTATGTGGGCAGTTGTCACATTAGCAAGAAAGGCAATTTGGAATATTATAAATGCATGTAGTGGCTATCATATATAAACAAATAATGCGTCATCAATGAGCCATATTGCGTGGTCATCCCTAGAAGTTTCCCAGAATTGACTCATTGTGTTATGTAAAGACGTGTCTTGTCACTGTAGGGATCCCCCCTCACACGATAATCCAATCATCCATCTCTATAGTTTGATGTCAATAGAGAAGGAGGTGGGAAACGTGCAACAATGATAAATAAGAAAAGGGAATAATGTAGACTGATGATACAATGGCTAATGTACATATATCTGCAATACCAGCCGGGTGGTCGGGGATTGAGCTTCGATGTCATACAGATTCACAGCTGACCTTTAGATGGGGGGTAGATGGGGGGGTCCCCATGTCGCATGTCGATTTAAAAAAATGACCATGTCACATGTCACTAAGGAAAAAGCCATGTCACTAGTGTCACTAAGGGAGTCATACACGGGGGGCCTTGGGGGCGCAGGCCCCACGGAAATTTAGGAAAATTGACAACCTACAGGAACAAAATTTAAAGAAAAAGTTGGGTAACATACTGTACTCCAAATGAGGGATTTTTCTTCATGTCACTAAGCCCCATGTCACATGTCGATTTTAAGAAATGGCCATGTCACATGTCACTTACATGGCCATGTCACATGTCGATTTTAAGAAATGGCCATGTCGCCATGTCGATTTTAAGAAATGGCCATGTCGCCATGTCGATTTTAGGGGTCTATACCCATTTTAGATATCTGGATCACTTCTGTATCGTTTCTGTGCATCTTCAGTCTGTAATGGCTACTCTAAAAGTAGTTACCCCTTCCTATACCCATCCCACCTACACACCATGCCGTGTAGCGTGTAGCTACATGCCACATGGACGTCTGTAGGACGACTCACAGCTATCTGTATTACTCCACACAACATAATAACATCTCCCATACCCGACCCTCTGTGATCCCCCCTCCTCCTCCCCCCGCCACGTCCCGGTCTCGTCCCCCGCCTACCGGCCCGCGTCTCCCGGCGGGGAGGACGCTACGGCCGTCCTCCCCGCCCTCCCTGCTGCACGGTGCGACCACTCACTGACTCAGCTGTCGACTCTCTCTTTGATACCTCACAACAAATAATATGAAGTTAGAGTAGACAGGTAGGCCCAGTATTCCTCCAGAGTTGCGTCAGAATTGTGAATTGTTCCCAGCCCTTGAGGAAACATGCAATTGCCGTGAACCATTTATCCAAAACCAGTTTACTTGGACTTTAGTGCATTGTAATAGAAGTTTCAATGGCGGACCCCTAGACAGAGAAATGTACCTGGACTCTGGAGGAAAGCTTGCGGGTATTTGTGATATGTTTGTGCAGCAATCAGTAGATTTGCTTTGAGTTTCTGTTTCCCGAGTATTTCCAACACCCTCCCCTACCTCCCAATCCCCGCACTCTCAGCCAAAAGTGAAATCATGCTCGTTCACAATGGTCCCCGGCAATGGTCCTAACACCGAGGAAAAGGAGTATCTATATTTTCTCCCAGGATAATGTCCCCTAGAAAGGGGGGGGGGGGTATTTATATAGGTTTGAATCCAATATGTGACACATTATTATATCATGTTTTCTTTCAAATCATATAGGAAAACAGTGTGTCAGAAGAAATGAATTTTGTCCAAAGGGAGGTTGATTTCACCCTGAAAATTCAGCGTTTTAAATAGGGATAATTTTCTTGCAAAAACAAAAAAACAGTGGAAAAGGGGGGTATTTTTGAGGTGAGGGAACGAGCATGGGTGTCAGCTTTGAGAGTGCAGGTGCCGGCCCCACCTCCCCTCTCCCGGCGCGGGACCACGCGGCCGGCGCTACACACAGGCACGGGCGGGCTTCGGTTTCACTCCTCCCGGCTCCCGCACCCAAATAAATACCGCCTCTGTGGTGTGTATAGTCAGGGAACACATTCTACGTCTATGGTATAGTATAGACCTATTTATTATAGCTCGGTTATATATCCCCCGTGGTGATAGCACTGTGGTAAGTATAATAAACAAATATATATATATAGTCGTCTTTAAACGCCGGGTTTCAAAAGAGCGCCGTTCTTGTATAAACGCCGTGACTAAAACTTAAAAGGTTGTGCATCTCTTTTTTTTTGTTTCACTAAAAATTGGACTTGTATAAGCACCGATCATGTGTAAGCGCTCACCTTACTTTGTTTCAGATGCCATGGGGGTTTGACCTCTAAATGTACAGGTGCCGGGGCGCTTATACCAGACGGTACAATATTCAAGTTATCCTTTACAATATAAAACTAAAACTGAAAAGTCAGGAGCTTGCCTCGGCATAAACTGTCTACCACTTCTAACACTGACAGCCTTGTAGTAGAATTGAATGAGGGCCGAGAGAAGATTAAATACATTGTACACATCAATTTCACATCGTGTTTCCAGATGGTTTCCGCTTGACTCTCCCTTTATGAGAACTGGAACAGTCTTTCATGGCGGTGACTGCTAGAGCATTATAGGATATTTATCAAAACCTGATTCTGAGCATAAAAAAGGGACTTCTGAATGAGTGAATGTATGCCTAATTCTGAAGCAATATAAAAAGGGGATATAGACGAAATCACAAATCACATACAAAATGGTCCTTTCAAGACTCCAGCCGGCCCCGACCCTGCCCCGCAATGCCTATCACAACGTTAGGTTTAACCCTTTAAGGGCAGCATGATCTAGTGATTTAATGTGCCACAATGCACTAGTATCAGAGGCGTAGGAAGCAAATCCTCATGGGGGGGGGGGGGGGGAGGGCAGGGGGCCCCACTCCAACCCCCTCTAGTTCTGATTTGGGCTCCCAGCCCCCTCTATCTCCACTTTCTCCTATGCGGGAGAGGTAAGGTTTCAAAATTGTGTGTATTATATTACAGGTCTCTACCAATATTGAGGGGGCCAAAACATATTCAGCCCCCCCCCCTCCTCAGTGATTTGGGGGGGGGGGGGGGCAGGTCACTCAGGGGCTTGAGAACGGTGGAGGGGGACACTTTTGAACAACCCTAGAAATTGTCAAACTTAATGTCGTAAAAAATGAACAATGCACACTAGGCAGTAAAACGGTGATATTTGAGGCACACAGAGGGACGGGCAGGACAGATTCTGAGAGGAGTTGTATAACCAAGTCGAGCCCCCACGGTGCGGCATATAGACCCACTGAGTGTATCAACCTCGTAGGGTCAGCAGAAAGCTGAAATACAGCCCTGGCGAGTTACTCGCGACGACTGCATTCATGCATCCATGGCGATTAAGAACATATTGCATTAGAGCGCTATGTGGCCCTTAAGGGTATTATGAGTTTCACCACTTCCACCTGTACAATATACAATTTGCACCATGAAGAATCTAGCTACCTCGCTGCTCTTTCCATGTGTCCATACCGAGTCAAGAAATCCGACGGTCTATATGAGAAATCACCAGTAACATAGTTGCTTTGCAGCCTCCCATCCCCTCATTGCCTTCATGTGGTCTACAGCCGGGGTCTACAGTCCAACATCAATCAGCAATGAAACTTGTTGCTGCCATGTATCAAGGTCAAGCACACTACAGCCATTTTGTAGACCCTTCCTCGCGATCGGCTCTCAAATATAGGCAGGGATGGCATTATTAACCTTACCTATAGTTGTGACAGAGGAGTACAGGACTAGGTGCCTCAGGACCCTCACCTAGTTGTGGCAGGAGTCTGGGTAGGACTAGATACGGACGGGACAGGACGAGGTACCATAAGGACTCTTACCTAGTTGTGGCAGGAGTCTTGACAGAAGTAAATCCCACCTAGTTATGCCAGGAGTCTGGGTATAGGGCTAGATACCACCAGCACCCTCATTGAGTTGTGGCAGGGGTCTGGTATACCTAGTTGTGACAGAGGAGTACAGGACTAGGTGCCACCAGGACCCTCACCTAGTTGTGGCAAGAGTCTAGGTAGGACTAGACACCACCAGGACCCTTACCTAGTTGTGGCAGAGCTCTGGGTAGGACTAGATGCCACCAGGACCCTCACCTAGTTGTGGCAGGGACTAGGTAGCATCAGGACCCTTACCTAGTTCTATACAAGAATAGTAGGCCTAGGTACCACCAGGACCCTTACCTAGTTGTGGCAGGAGTCTGTACAAGTCTGTACCACCAGGACTAGGTAACAGGGACTAGGTACTACCAGGACCCTCACCTAGTTGTAGCAGGGACCAGGTACCACCAGGACCCTCCCCTAGTTGTGGCAGGTACTAGGGTACCACCAGGACCCTCCCCTAGTTGTGACAGACCAGGCCCAGGCCCAGCACCACACCGTCCACATGTGGTGCCCCCTGTGGGTGACAGGAGTCCGTATTGTGACCGTCAGACGGCCAATTTATCCTGCCACAAACTATGCTAAACGTTTTCCCCTCCCTGCCGGGTGTAGACGGGTTAGGACGGCCTCGGTACGGCTCAGTGGGTCTATATGCCGCACCGTGGGGGCTCGACTGTGTTATACAACTTGTCCTCCTCTCAGAATCTGTCCCGCCCGTCCCTCTGTGTGCCTCAAATATCAGCGTTTTACTGCCTCAAGCTTGTTTAAAAATGCCCTTAACAGCAGTAGTATAGTATGTATCGGAACGGGACTATAGTTAAGTACTGTTTATTACTCAATCGACCTGCAGCCAATCAGAGGCCTCCATTTGGTCACGTGACCGGAAGTGACCTACTTAGGGGATTAGTGGTGAGGTCACGTGACCTAGTTAGCCAATCAGAGGCCGCCATTTGGTCACGTGACCGGAAGTGAGGTCATATGACCTACTTATGGACCGGAAGTGACGTCATATGACCTACTTAGGGGACCGGAAGTGACCTACTTTAGGATCACGTGACCGGAAGTGACCTGATGAGTCACGTGACCGGAAGTGACGTCACATGACCTAATGGCCAACCGGAAGTGAGTGACCTGATTGAGGATCACGTGACCGGAAGTGACCTGATTGATCACGTGACCGGAAGAAGAAGAAGAAGAAGTGACGTCACGCGACTTAATGAAGAGATGAGCGTCTTTAAGGGGTCACGCGCTTTAAAATGTGATATCTTTTTTTTTGGAGGAGGAGGAGGAGGAGGAGGAGGAGGAGAAGGAGGCGAGTCTCTTATTTTTTTCGGTAAACTAATAAAAAACACTACGATATAAGTTTTTTTTTTTTTTCATTTTTTATTGTTTTACGAGCGACTGGAAGTGACTTATTGAACTAGGTAGAAGCGTTCTTTAGAGTGTATAAAGGGGGGGGGGGGGAGGGGAGGGGAGGGGAGGGAAGGGGAGGGGGGCCCCTTTAAGATGCATGGGGAGGGGGGCGCTTTTAGGATGCATGGGGCGAGTGGTGGGGGGGGGAGGGGGGGAGGGGGGAGGGGGGCACTCTAGGGGGGTGGGGGGCACTCTAAGGGGCGTTTGTCTCTTTTAAGAAAAAACAGAAAAGAAAAAGATTTCAATCGAGAGACACGCTTCTTCCTCTCGAGAGGAAGAAGCGTGTCTCTTCGTTTTTTTTTGTTTATCACGTGCTTCGATGAGGCGATCAGCTGCGACTGGAGGAAGTGACACTTTAAGAGGGCGCGCGTCTTAATTGTTATGATATCTTTTTTTTTTACTTACTAATAAAGAAGACGTATGAAAATAAAACACAACAATTCACATGTCCGTCGTTCTCGTTGTTTCTTGCTTGATAAAGTCAAGTAATATCGCGATGCCGAGGTCAAACTTTCCCATGTCCTCAGTCAACACTCGAAGGAGTTCAAAAGGTGTACCGCCGGCACCGTCAGCTTCATCTTGCCACATTTTCAACACTCGGAAGGCCCACTCAGCGGGACTTCCTCCGTATTCGCATTCTTCAGCGATCTTATCTAACCTCTCAGGCGACAATTTTAAATGGTCCCCCACCTCTTTCCACCTGCTACCTAGACGTCTGCCGAGGGTGCCCAAGTGCTTATGCATCGCGCGCGAGTCGGGGTTTTCGAAATCCAACCCCTGTCTGTGGAGAAGGGACATCCACTGAGCCAACAGTTCCACGCGTCTAATGCGGGTGAAGACGCGACCGAGCTCTCCCCATCTATGACGATGCGGGGTTTCACCCCACCAGACTCGGAACATCGCCGTACACAGCTCCTCCGGTGTCTTGACACTGCGCTCTACTAGAGCATCCATACGGGCGGCGGTAACTTTTAAGCTACTGCCCAACTCTCTCCAACAGCCGCTCAACTCTTTACCTAGTTGACGAAGCAAGGCGTCGCTATAGGCTAACCGCCGCTGTCCTACCTCTCTGTTCTCCCCATCGGTCTGCCTCGCGCGTCTCACGTCGTCAAGCTGCATTAACTTTTTTTCAGGTGGACAAGGCGGTGAAGGCGAGCTTGAAAGTGGAATAGCTTGAGCCATCTCGTCTCGTCTTGGCGGTGGCGGCGGCGGCGGCGGCGGCGGTGGCGGCGGCGGCGGCGGCGGTGGTGGCGGCGGTGGTGGTAGTAGACGTTACTGTGGTCAGAGGCGATATGGTTTTTTTCCAACAGAAATCAGAGCTTTTTATACAGAGGGAGTTTAATCCCATTTCCAACAGCACTCCAGCTGTGTAGCGACCTGTCCGCATGACGCTTTTTCAACCGCTCCGCTCCTTAAGAGCTTAGATGACGAGGGGTGTGTCATCGCTATCCGTGGAGACCAGCTGAAAACGGTGTTTCTTCCTCATCCATAGCCTTACCTCCTACCCCCTACCTGAGGACGTCTCCCTCCCTCTGACATTCATTGTAACAAACGTCAGAGGTCAGGTGAAAATCGGATTTTTTTCATGCACAGCCTTAGTCAGCTGTCACCCCTCCCTATTGAACTAGCCGGCCGCCGCCTGGCCGGCCCGGTCTACTCACCACGGCAGGAGGTGGTGATTTTTTTTTTGTCTTACACTTAAGTCGCTCACCACATGCACACGCCTCTACTCACAGACAGACACGTTCGTCTTAGGGGGGTCCTGCTTCACGCCACACGCCTCCTGTAGTTTTTTTTTGTATACACACTCTAAGCTCATCACCGTTAATCCTTTATACAGCTAACGCGCGCTGAATGGCTGAACAGGGTGGTAAGTGGCTTAGCTCATGACAGTGGATCCCTCAAAAAAAAAAGAGGGGAAAGGGATCCAGCTGAAAACGTCATACCTTATGTCTTTGTGAATGGCCGCCGGTCAGTCGACGGCAGCAACCGGTTAATCCTTTATACAGCTAATGCGCGTTGAATTGCTGAACAGGGTGGTAAGCGGCTTAGCTCATGACAGTCGATCTCTCAAAAGGGGGGAAAGGGATCCAGCTGAAAACGTCATGCCTTATGTCTTTTGTTTCTCTTTGTGAATGGCCGCCGGCCAGCCGGCGGCAGCTGAACAGGGTCAGTAAGTAGCTTAGCTCTAGAAGCGAGAAGGCGTATATAAGGGGTCTGGAAACCTCCATTCACTCACTCATTCTTTTGCTGCTCTCTACAGTCACCACCATGAGCAAAAGACAACACCTAGCGCCGTCCAAGAACAAGAAGACTACGCGGAACAGCGCTCGTTTAGCGTCAGTGCCTCCTCTTGCTACTGAAAATGAGACTACCGCCGCAGCCGCTTGGTCTTATCACCCTCCCGCTGTAGCGAGCGCTCGCGGCAGTAGTAGTAGTAGTAGCAGTAGTAGTAGCAGTAGTAGTACTAGTAGTAGTAGTAGTAGTAGTAGTACTACTGGTAGTAGTCGTCGTGCTAGCGACGTTGTTACACTCGCGACGGTACACGTTGCTGCTAAGCGCGCTGCTGCTGCTACTGCCGCCCCGCCTGCTGCGGCTGCTGCTGCTGCTGCTGCACCTGCTACCGCTGCGCCTGCTACTGCTGCGCTTGCTGAGGCTGCTGCGCCTGCTACTGTTGCGTCTGCTGCTGCTGCTGCTGCTGCTGCTGCTGCTGCTTCTGCTGCACCTGCTGCTACCGCTACTACTACTGACGACAACGCTCCTGGCACAGCGCAGTACTGGCAACCGGGTTTTTACCTCCCCACTACTGTTGATGACTTTGATGACCTGCCGCACGTTGCACAGCCCCTCTCCTCCACCACTACATCGACCGACGCCCTCGACGCCGCTCGCGCTGAGAGTGACAGCTATTCGGACACTCAGCCCCTAAACCGAGAAGAAGAGGAGGAGGAGGAGGAGCAGCAGCAGCAACAGGGTGAGACAGAGAACGACGCTGACGACGAGGCGTACGAACAACCCGAAGGGAAAGGGGTGGGCGGTACGTTTTTCGGCTTCCCTCTTCGACCTTTCGACCTCACTTCCTCCACTAGTAGCGTCCCGTCCGGTCCGTGGCGACTGCCCTCACCGCCACCTTACGAGGGCGGCGGCGCTTCATCTTCTACCGCTACACTCAGCACCGACGGCGTGTGGCTGCGCTGTTCCAACAACGAGGCCTCGGATACCACCAGCGCTGACGCTGCTCCTGCTATCGGTTCTGCTGCTGATTCAGCTCACGCTGATGGTGTTACTCATCCTGCGGGTGTGAAACGTTCTAAGGTGAGTTCCAGAACAACAAGGCCTAGTAAGAAGAGAAAAATACAAGAAAAAGAACGAGATGGACGAGAAGAAGCAGAGAAAACCTTCTCCCGTCTTCTCGGGTTAGAGTTCTGCTTAGACGGAGCTTTGACGCTGGAGATCTGGGAGGACGTGGCTAGACTGTCTAGGAGGCCGCGCTACACAAAAGACGGCCAGGTGAAAGAGGCGTCTCTGACCAGAAGCAAGCGAGTGCACTTCACGGCCGACGCGCTAAAAAGAAAAAAAAAAAAAAAAATAAAATATTGTTGTGTTTTTATTTTCATACGTCTTCTTTTACTAGTAAGTCGCGCAGTCTCTTAAAGCGTCACTCATGTGACGACGTCGCTTCCAGTCACGTGATCCTAAAGACCCTCACTTCCTAAACAAAAAACTTCTTCTTCCGCTCACGCGGTCAATCAAGTCACTTCCGGTCACGTGATCCTCAATGAGGTCACTCACTTCCGGTCGGCCATTAGGTCATGTGACGTCACTTCCGCTCACGTGACTCATCAGGTCACTTCCGGTCACGTGATCCTAAATTAGGTCATATGACGTCACTTCCGGTCCCCTAAGTAGGTCAGTAGGTTACCCAGAATGCACCACTAATCCCCTAAGTAGGTCACTTCCGGTCACGTGACCAAATGGTGGCCTCTGATTGGCTGCAGGGTTACCCAGAATGCACCACTAATCCCCTAAGTAGGTCACTTCCGGTCACGTGACCAAATGGAGGCCTCTGATTGGCTGCATGTCGATTGAGTAATAAACAGTACTTAACTATAGTCCCGTTCCGATACATACTATACTACTAACAGCTATCAATAAATACATTATTTTGACGTAAAATAACATATTTTTGTTAGCTTTGAGGGCGTTTTAAACGTTTTATAACAAACGTTGTGCAACATTTTGCCACAATGAGGAGTCATAAAGAAAGGTTATATAACGTGTTTTTTTTGTTTACTGGGTGTCCTTAGTATCGTAAACTGCTCTCAATATCGTGCCACAGTGCGCCTTTCTTTTTCTTTTTCTTTTTGCATATTATACATGAAATTCGCTAACATTCCCTCAAGCCTCACTTCATAGGGCCCTTTTCTCCATCCCTGTATACCATTTTCCTGGGACTGTCTCTTCCAGTTCCATTCTCTTCACCTGAGTCTTGTCTTCTTCCCTGCCTCTGATATCCTCTGATGCATTTCCCTATTGCCCATGGCATTGCCCTATTATCCATTGTATTGCTCTTCTCTTCTGCCCATTGCATTGCCCTATTGTCCATCGCATGGCCCTTCTGCCCATCGCATTGCCCTTCTGCCAATTGTATTGCCCTTCCAGTTCTACCCACTGCATGCCCTTCTGCCCATGGCGTAGCCCTCCTGACCATGACATTGCCCTTCTGCCCATTGCATTGCCCTTCTGCCCATTGTATGACCCTTCTGTTGGTTACATTGTCATCCCTCCAGTTTCATGGCCCTGGTGTCTGTGTCTGTGTCCATGAGACAACCCTTCTTCTAATTGTATTGCGCCCTTCTATCCATGACACAATTGCCTTTTGTTTCCATTGCATTATCCTGCTATTAGAGGCGAGGAATGGTTTTCTGTTTGTCGACTATTTTGACTGTCTGTCTGTAGGTCGGCTGTAGGTTTTCTGTGGATAACTTGCACTTCTCTGCCAGGTGCATGTATATACAAATGTAGATCTACATGACCATTACAATAATACTACGTTGCTCAATTTTGCACCTCGTCTACTTGCCCTGCCCTACTTTCCACTATACCTCTAACCCAGTCAGATCATATTCCCCTCCCGGATCCTTCCCTCCCCGCACCGATATACCCCCCCTTTCCTGCCCCCCCCCCCCCCCCGCCCTGGTGTGCGCTGACGGCGTTCAGGTATAATATGTAAACGTGGAGGTGGTGGAGGTTATCTACAGGACCAGGAGGGGGTGGTACGGGATGGGGGGGGGGGGGGGGGTACAGGGGGTAGTCTCTTGGTCTAAGAGTCTGATCCCTTGCTGCTGCAGTCTCAGGCCCCGACTCTATAATAGTAGAAGAGTCTGGGCAAACTCAAATAAAAGGGTTCTTTGGCAAACTTGACTTCGAGAGTTGACCAATCAAATCCTGTACATCAGTCCCTATGCAGGAAGTCATGATCTAAAATATAGCGTTTCCATCACTCCCATTTGGAGCCATTGTGGCAGAAATTGGTACTAGTTGAGCTCTGTCTGTTGCTCCTGTATTTGTGGATCAATGGTTCTTTACCTTGTCTTTGCCTCTTCCCTGGCCTACACCAATAAGCCTGCATCGACATGTCCATGGTCTAAGGCTAGTGTTCTCTATGGTGTAACTGCATCGCAAACTTTTATAAGTAAATGTAGCTGAGCAGCCTACCCTGTTGTAGTTTTATAGTATACATGTTCACTACGGTGGTATTAGCGTACATTGGCAATAGAATCTACTGTTGGTTTACAGTGTAAAGAGGCTATTTACGGTGCAATGTTTGATTCATCAAAAGGAAAAGAATTAAATTGTTAAACAGAGAAACCAGAGGTAAAACATCTGGTATAGAAGATTTGAAACCAGTATGTTCCAGATGATAAACATAATCTACCATCTGTACATTCTATTTTTTATTCCTTTTATGTAACATAATGTATACTTAAAGTATAGGCCTACCTGTAATTATGTTCATGCCTGCCATGTCTTTAAATAGAGTTTCATTAACAGATTTTATCATGTGATTTGATTCAGCCCTTTTGCACAGATTGGAACTGCATGGTAATGTCCGCAAGATGATAACCAGGCCAACGTATATTGTTTACAGACAAATGCAGTAAGAAAGGGTGACTTTTTCACAATAAGTACCACGAGGTTCACAGCACAATTATCTTTCAAGTAGTGCATACCAGAATGTAGGACTTTAAGGTCACATTTATGTTTTTTGCCGGGTTTTTTGTCTGTGGCGCTTCAGAAATGTTAAAAGCCTTATCCTCAACTTTTCTGAAAAGTCACCCTGTGTTGCTGCATTGGTCTTTATAGAGTGTCGTCAGTGTGACGTTTTTCTGCGTCTCCCACCAGCTGTGACGTTACGTCCTGCGTGATTTATTTTGTCGTCCCCTAATTGTATCTGGTGGCGCGTCCCCTTATCTTAATAGCCTCGTTTTGGGATTGCCCCAATCGGTGACAGCGTCTCCCCTCCGTCACAGATAACGTCGACGCTGATAACGTCACATGGTGATTTATCAACTCTAGACAACTTTCTCCACCTCCTTTATTTTTCCTTTTCTGAATACCATATCCTTATTCGACGCTCGTCATCCCCCATGATGCCCCGCGGGCATGGCCCTCCCCCTAACTTCCGGTCAGGTGTCGCAGGGGAAATAGTGCGGGTTGTCATGTGGAGGGTGTCTCAGAAGTGGTGTGTTTGAAGTTGGGGACTAGTGCAGGGCATGTCCGCGGGGGGAGCGCGGGTAGGGCTTGTATTAATAACCCTATAAGGACAGCATAGTGCTTTAATGCATTGTGCCATTTTACTGGATTTGGTGCTTGAATGCAATGCTAATGAGTTACTCGCCGGTGCTGCATTCATGCATCATGCAGACCCTGCTCAGTTGATACACTCCCAAAGAGTCTGTGTGATGCATGGAAACAGCATCAGTTAGGCCCACTTGCCGGTACTGCATTGGCACTACATCATTACTGAACATGAACACTTATCCTGCCGTCGTTAAAGGGTTTAGGTGTGAGAGTGGCTGGGATGGGGTGTAAATGCCGGGCATACATGGGGATATTGGCCTGAGGACAAGAAGCATCCCCACATGTCTTGTTGACAGGCGGTTATTTAACCCTTTAAGGGCCGTATAGTGCTTTAGTGTGATATGTCATTTGTGGTTATGATGCTTGAATGCCTCATATATACAACCCTGACAACTAACTCGCAATGGCTGCATTCAAGCATCAAGCAAATCATATGAGGTTGATATACTCTCCAATCGTTGCCATGATGCATAAATGCAATCTTGGCGAGTAGCATTCATGCATCATGACGCCAAAGGGCACATTAAAACACTCTGTGGCCGTTAAAGGGTTAACATGATGCTCCGTCCCTGGTGCGTTCCTATATACTGTGTACACTCAAAAAATTAACTTGTCTCCAGACTCTTCAAAGTGACAGTCATAGAATAAACAAGTCAAAAACTTGTCTAAGTGACGAGGAAGCGGGTCTTCTAGCTGGAGATAAAAGACCCACTTGGTATGTGCCAGCCCAAACCTGACATTTGCCAGCTCCAGATTCTATTTGTGGGATGGTAACCTGATATGTTAGACAACTTTTGACTCGTTTATTTTATGACAGTCACTTAGACAAGTCTGGGGACGAGTTTACTTTTTCAGTGCAGTGTGTTTGCAGGTTCTCAGACCTCTGTGTATCTGTCTGTCTCCAAATGCCTCCTTTCTAGTGCTGTTTGTCTACTTTTCTCTCTAGTACTCTCTCCGTGTTTGACTCCTCTTCTGAAGCAGCCCAACGTAATTTTAGATTTATTTTTGATAAATTATCAATATTGTGAGAAAATTACTGCAGGTGCTACATTTGTTTAGCTATCAATCGACAATAATACAACGCTCACAGATGATATCACCAGCTACATGTACTAAGTATAGGTAGATTGGGAGGGGAGCCGCGGTAAGGGGATTCTTGGGTTTAATGACAAAGCATAACTCGGATCATTTGTACAGGGTAGGCCAAATCCCGGGCCAAATCACTCAAAATACACGTGGTAACTACGTCACAGGATAGACGTCATTTGTGAACGTTTCCCATCCAAATCCCCCCCTCCCCCTGCCACCACAGACACGTCCTACCCCGATACAACACACAGCTCTATCCCTATGTAATGTGCCGTATGGTTTACCCCAGTGACCTCCTCCTCCCCTCCCCCTGCCGTGCCCCACCACACCCACACCCTGCTTATCTCACACAGATACAACCCTATATACTACACTGTAAAAAATGTCCATCGAAATTACGGGGAATCTGCGTTAAATTTGGTTTATCACCGTAATGTGATTTACGGTGAGACAGTGTAAAATCAATTACTTTTACATTGAACATCTCTAAACCAATACAGTGAAACAATATTTTTTTCATTTACGGTGAATCTCACATCCTGGGAGATATGGAGACCTTAGTGAAGCCTCTCACTTTAAAACGTATACATCTAAATGTGTCAAAATAATAACGATGTCCAATATCCTCATTAATCACATGGTCAATCTTGAACCTTTGGTACATTATAGATTATAAATATACAATTTCCCTTTCTATATCAGTGGGAACAAGCAAGGATTGTAAATTAATTAGAAATATACATATTCACACTGGTGTCAGAGTTGCTTTGTAACAATCCTAGAGACATTCAATTATGTCTCTCATGGCCTAATATTTACAGGCCTGAAATTAAGTTGATATTATGAAATACACCAATGAATCAAGAAAAATGAGAATCATCAGTGAACAGCAGAGAATCATGATATAATCATGATGAATCATGTTAAATGACAACAGAAAAACTCTGTATAATTTACAGGGATTAGGAACATACAGTGACCGTAAAAAAAACGGTGAAAGCTTGGCATTAGTTGTTGCCAGTGAATCATCGTAATTTTACGGGATAATTTTTACAGTGTAGTAAAACTTATCACCCTAACCCATAACCTCACAGCTATGGGACATTAAGCCTGTGTATATGTTAGACTCATGATTGGTCTGTCAATCATGTGTAAACATCGTGCTATTACATTGGGCTCTATGGACAAGGAAGGTAGATTTTAGTTTTTGACAACCAACTTATGTTGTTAAAAAGTTTTAAAATGTAGCTAGTTTTGCAAGTTTTTGCCATATATATCTGTTACGACAAGTGGTTACACGCAGTTGACAATATATAACAATAACAGGTATATGGAATACAATGTCATATATTGCAGTGGTAGATACATGCATGAGATTAGCTGTGAAATGTGGCAAGATAATCACCCACCCTGAGTTACCCTGGCCACATACTCACTGTCTTTACACTTGGTTGCCACTACTGTAAGTGTAGAGTAGATTCTACTGTAGGTGTGCATTTTATTTTAGGTAAATAGTACAATCTACTGTAAATCTACAGTCGATTTTACTGTAAATCCATTCTATATAAGAGTCTTCTGTGTACATACACTAACTATTTACAGTGTATATATTTATGTGTGTAGCTTTAATAATAGGATACATGTATAGCGATATAGATTTTCTTTCTGAGGTCCTAGGTAAAATTAGCATCAACGTGGACCATGTCAAGGTGGCAGTTATACATAAAAGGAATAGAAACGTATATTAAAGCACTATGCTGCCCTGAAATGGTCCAAGAACTGAGACCATGCAGTCCAACACACATTCCTTCCTCCATTCATCAGCCACACCCCTCATCCTTTATGTACCAGGAAATATTATACATCTACACTGATACAGCTGTAGGGCCAATGGTATTATAGACCTAATCATTTAAGGACGGCATGATACATCAATGCAGCAAGCCCTTGGTCATGATGCATAAATGCAGCCCTAGTGAGTAACTCGCCAGTGCTGGCTGCATTCAAGCATCATTACGACCCTATGGGGTTGATACACTCCCAAATGGTCGGCATGATCCACTGTTGCAAAACTGGCGAGTTACTCGCCAGGGCTGCACTGGTGTATCATGACGACAAATGTTATTTTTAATGACATGCCGGCCTTAAAGGGTTTACAAATATCACCTGAAGGTTTCCTCTTCAAAACCCTCTCAGCGAATTCCCACCTGAGTATCATCCCAAAGCCCGCCCCCTCCCCCTGGCTACCCTGTTAGGCTGGTACAATACAAAGTCCTTTCTAAAACAGCTGTTCAGACTCATACCCCGCAGTACATTCAGTTGTAATGGCATTTGGAAGTATTATATACTTACCAAATATATTATGAAATAGTTCCCTTCCCGCCCTTTCTCTGGTCTCCCAGGCCCCTCCCTCACCTGGGACCCTCCCCCGGGGGCCCGCCCAGGGTACAATCCCCTATGTTTAACCACCTTTTAACGTCCCTTTCACGTCTGCCGGGAGTTGGATAACGTCTGGGTGTCAACTACCACACACATACCTCCCTCCGAATCACCGCCACACCCCTACCCCACACCCTACCCCGGTCCCCGGCCCACACAGTTGTGAGACTTTATAGAAAAGTGAATTTTAAGCTCCCCACACAGCTTCCCCCCTGCGGAATTGGTATAAAAATATCAATAATTCCCAGCACCAGAGGCAGATGTAAGTGATATGGAAAAAACACCTTTTTGAAGTACTGAAATCCGTCTAAGGCAGGAGTCCAGGAATTTGCTTAAATATCACGGTGTAATGCCCCATGTCTAAATAGGCTACATCAACGCCACTGTCCACTGGAGAAGGTTCCCCCGGAGGCCCGGCCCCCGCACTCCCTTCATTTTATACACCATCAGCGTTATGGGATTTCAAAAGTACCCCCTTTCCACGGATTTCTGCCTTTAAAAAGTACCCTTTTTATGGCAAAATCACGGATTTTATGAGCCAAAAAAGTACCCCTTTTTTGAGAGAAACGCTGACCTCATTAAGATTTGCCCCTTTCAACTAAATGACAAATACAGATTCTTTTCCTGTTTTATTAGGAAAATATCAGTGTATACTTTGCCATCTAGCTTCCATTGTTATAAGGATATGGATGTCCACAGGGAGGGGCAGCCATGCTGGTAGTGACCACCAACTGCCATCTTACACCTCCTTAGATGCCATTGTAACTTTTCCTTTGCAATGAAAATACCCCCTTTTCCATTTTTCACACTCTGATTTAAAAAACACCCCTTTTTCCATTTTTCACAGACTCTGATAAAAAAACACACCTCCTTTTCTGTGAAACACTGATCAGTGATTTGTGACAAAATATGACCCCTTTATCAGCGTGTTTTTTTTAACGCTGATGGTGTATAAAATGAAGGGAGTGCAGGGGCCGGGCCCGGAGGTTCCTCAGACACAGAACACAAATTAATTAATACTATGCTTAATTAGGGTGAAACTTCACCGTTTCCCTCTCTTCTAAATGTCACATTTACTTCACAGTCCTGTAAAGGGTCGCCATGGAACTCATGCATCATTGCTATACGAGGTCGTGGATCTACAGCATAGTACATGCGGCTGAGCGACAAGAATAGTCGTATACAGACACCCCAACTACTAGATGTAGTGTAACGGACACTTGTCCACTTGAGACGGAGTAGGTTACACACTGCAGCCATTCTAGTGGTGTAGGTGGCCACTCTAGTGTTACAGCAGCATAGCATTTGTTACAAACTACCACCCATAACCCTCCAAGGGCAGCATAATGCTTTAATACACTATACCCTTTGGTCGACATGGTGCGTGAACGCAGCCCTATATGGCGAGTTATTGGCTAGAGCTTTATTCATGCATCATGTTAACGCTATGCCGCATGGGGTTGAGCCGATTAGACTGCATGATGCACCGATGAAGAGACAGCGCTGCATTGGTGCATCATGACGATAAATTAACCTGACTCCTTGAGGCATCATGCCGCCCATAACGGGTTAAATGACAACATAGAAAACACCCCTAGCTAATCTAGAAAGAAAACAACCCAAACAAAAAGCTTTCCTACTGTAAAGGGTTTCACCCAATTTCCAACCACAACACTCCAACAAAAACTAAATCCACGTCCACCCTCTCCCCTCCCCTCCCTTGGGGTTTTCCCAATTGCTAACCAAAATACTGCAACAATAACTTACCCCCCCTCTTGGTCAGCCCTAGGCCGTCTGCACCATGCCTGGGGGGATGGGGGAGGGCACGGCCCCTGCACTCAATCCCCATAAAGGACGTCGCATGCGTTAAAAAAAACCTCTCGAAATATTAGTCACTTTCTATGTACTTCCAATGTCATTGGATTTTTTTGATTTTAAAAAAAAATCAAAGGGCCTTGGTCCCGAGGAAACGTATGGACCTTTTAAAATAAAGGGCCTCTTCTTCTCACCAAACTTTATGGACTTTGAAATAATCTTCTTCCTCAAAATGCTCTGTGGATTTAAAAAAAAAGTGTTGCTTTGCTATTCCTACAATAAGGACTGTTTTTTAGGGCTCTAAAACTTTTTTCGGGAAATCATAATTTCTGGGGACAAAGGGCGTTCTCAAAAGTCAGATTCCATGAAACAAGCCGGTGGGGGGGGGGGGGCATTTTGAGGAATACTGAGAACGCAGGTGAGGTCCCCTTTTGCTGCTGAGTGCGGGCGGCAGGGGGTATAGGGTGGTCTGTAGGGTACAATAACACTGGGGGCACGCTCACTTGTATCAATTAATCTGGGGTTTGGAGACAATGAGGGGAGGGGGGGGGGGGAGGAGGGCGTGTAATTAATGTTGATGTTAAGGATGTAGGGACTGTTAGATCCCGCGTGTAAAGGGCTATGAAGCCTAAAGCCTAAAATAAAAGTTGTGCTGAGGTAATAGGGCCAAAATAAAACAGGGTTAGTAGGTCGATTTATTTCTTCCCATTTGTTAAAGGGATTATGGCAGAAAATTCATTATTTCAGTAAGGAAAAAATGTCCGTAAAAAAGACAGAGAGTTGGACACAGAGATGCAGGGGGCAGAGGGAGGTGAAACGTATTGGATATACTGCATGTTTTGCTATGTGATTTTAATTCTTTGATCATTATTAAAGGATCAAATCATATTTTTTCAATTGCTTTCCTTTAGCATGATAGTCATTAAGTAAGCAGCTGTTGATATTGATAGGGTGTTTAACTATATAGGTTGCAGGGGCTATTGTTTTTGTATGCTGATATGCACTTTTAATAGTTAGTGTAGTCGACCAGAAAATCGACTACACCTTCACAGAACATACTACACTATTTTCTGGTTACCTTTTTATAGTCAAAGGGACAGAGGCAGGAATTTGAAAAGTGGACCGTCCACTAAAATACCGAAAAGCATTACGTCGCGACTTGCGACAGATCGCAATATCATTAGAAAAATCTAAATATTTTTCCTATTTAAAGGGGAGGGGGTCCGGACTCCTAGGACCCCCTCCCCCTGTATCCGCCCTTGGGTCACAGTAGAAATTCGTATCAACATTAAAGAAGCATTCTGCCTTATGCACGGATGCCTCCATTCTATCATACACTGACTCTATACAAGGTGAATGGGTTGAACACTTTCTCTAACTGCAATACTTCCCTGCCCCATCATGGACCCTGTAAGTTATGTGTGTCCCCCATGGTTGTGTCTTTTACGAGTTGTCAACAGGCGGCTAATGCCCCGTTACCATCAGGGTGTGCTGGTGGGACACCGCAGTGGCGGACCACCCCGAGTATATAGAGAAAATGGTGAGAGTCAGCTGGACTCACATACCAAAGTCGGTACCCTCATGTGGAAGTCAGGTTGACTTTTATTGTAAAGAAGGCCCAGCATTGCTTTCAGACTTCTATGCCAATTTGAGTCCAGCATTGCAAGACATTCTTTCTAAACTGGGTCCAATAATGCCATGAAAGGGGGAGGTGTAAAAAAAAACCCCACCACCCCCTGTTGTTAAAAAATGATCACTCCCTAAGTTTTCCCCATATTGAATATTAAAAATAAGAGTAGAGCGTGTATCACACCAATACACACAAGACAAGGGGATAATGAGGCCTATATTGTACTCGGGCCCATGGTACTAGATATATTCACCCCACCCCCCACACCCTAAACAGACACCATTGGCCTGGATTTAGAAAACCGGTGATTTGACTTCCAGTGGCTTGTTATTGGGAACGGGACCAGCCGGATTATCGAGGTCTCACTGTATAGAGCTAAATGAAAGTAGAAAGTATTTAAACAACTATTCTAACATATTGCTGCTGCAGCTCAAGGAGTAGAGGTAGATGTATATAAGGTTCACTACCAGGTGTACACACACTACAGAAACTTGGGGATGTTCAGGCATGCGTCCATAATGATAGACCTTTTCCATCAGGCCATGCCCCCCGGCAGAATTATTATTTATGGCCTCCTCCTCTCTCCCCCACACACCTCACAGCCACTGCTCACATCCACACCTCACACCCACACCTCTCCTCTGTCTACACCTCTGTATATGCTACTCTCACTCCACTGCACCTGCACATTTACCTCTCTGTCTGTGTCTGACTCTCCCTGTCTCTGTCACTGTCCGTCTCTATCTATGTCTGTCTCTGTCTTTCCTCTGTCTCTCCGTCCCCCCTGCCCCCTCTCTTTGTCTCTCCTTCTCCGTATCCCCAGTGTCTGTCTCTCTCTAACCTATTGCCTCTTATCAGTTACTTATATCTCTGTGTCTCTAACTCTCTGTTTCCTTTCTCTCTAGAGCTATTCCTTTCTCTCCCTGCTATCGGCCATTGCCTTCCCGTCTGTCTATGCCTATACCTCTATCTCTGCCTCTGAGTCTCTCTCTCTCTTTCTCTGGTTCTCTCTCCGTCCCTCACTCTATAAACTCCACCCCCTCCCTTTAACCCCTATTCTCCCGCATGACTTCACTTTCTAACATAAATGTCAGCTCTTTTTACCCCCACACCCTCCCCCGCCCCATGACATGTCGTCATGACAGGTAGCAGACCGTCTGGTGGTCCCCATGGCTGCATGGTCTCCCCCACATTAATGTGCTCACTACAAACATTGGTGTAGAAGGTGTGAACATTCACCAGACGTGGTGGGCATGTGCCATGGAGCGTGCTCAACACGCCATGCACGTGAGGGGGGTCTCCCATGGAAGCAGAGTATAGGCGTCTAGCCGGTTGCATTATCAACCAATGAGAAAATTACCTGGCCTTCACTGCGGAATTCTTAGGGGCCATTATGTAACAGCCTGTACCCATTGTAATTGCTGCATCAGTGCTTATCTCGCCAGTTACCAGATCAAGCAATGGTGCCCCCTACTAAGGAACCTGCAACATCGGTACAGAGATATAGGCTAGGGGTACTCACTCTCAGTTTGCAAGGCTTTTATTCTGCTGATCTAAAAAAAACATAAAAGTATGAATACAATTACATTTGATTCCATTGGATAACAGAAGAGATTAATACTAATAATGATAACACCATTTAATTAGTGGCGGTATCAGCCGACTCCCAAATTACCGCTTGTATAAAAATATGAGCAGCCAAACCAACGCACCTCCTAAATACAGTCCAGACTCCAGAGCATCTAAAAGCCACCGCCCCTGTTATTTCAGGGACCCCTGTGATACTACCTTTATATCCTGATGCAAATAGTACAGTAACAGTGGAAGTAGCAGCAAGCCCGATGGGCAACACGTATTAGTCATATACGGGGCCAGGATTACGTCTGAAATAAGGAGGGGAGTAGGAGGAGGCATTCCCAAAATAAATTACCTTGAATAATTACTTCAATAATCACCAATGAATATTTCATAATTCGTGACCTGTCAGAGTCGTCTCACACCTATAGTCGTTAACCCTTTAAGGGCCGCATGGTGCTTTTATACCCTTTGCCTACATGATACATGAATGCAACCCTGGCAAATATACTCGCCAGGGCTGCATCCATCAGCATGTCTACCCTTTGAGTGTGTACCAACCCCGTTAGGGTCGTCATGATGCATGGATGCAGCCCTGGTGAGTTACAAATTATTTTAAGATGCTATTGAATGCACATATATATATATATAGTTACTATCACAATATGATCCTTTTACAGATCACTCCAAACTCAAAGCCAGATATCGCAGAAAACTAGCTCAGGCGCTCCCTATTTTCTTTACACCATCTAAGACTACTTATAATATGGGCCTCATGGCGAAAGTCCTGATGAAATCTAATTACTTCTAGACTATGGGGTCTACCCACCTTAAATCAGTATGCGGGGCCCCAAAATGTTTAACTCCCTGCTCGTTACCTCAGCTGTGAAGGTGTGGCAGCCTGGCACCTCTTTATGTGGCACTAACCGGCGTCTGCACGCATTGAGGCCGCCATTATAAAGTACTGCAGGGTATTATCGCCCACTTTAACTTTACCTCTGTATCTAACACAGATGCTTGTTTCTAATCCAGTTTCTAATTGGGGTATGTGAACTGGTATCACATTATTTAGTGTTAAGGATACAGCATACAATCTAAGAAAACCATGGAAACATTTCAAAATCGCTTCACATCTATGCATAGATCCTGGCATAGATAGTGCAGAAAGGAAATATAAAAGCAACTTTGTAAAAGTATTCTGTTGAATATACAAAGAATCATTGTAAAATTTAACGGTGGATCATCGTAAATGTGATTACGGTGAGGCACACTCTAAAAACAGTGTGTTACGTTTACACACTTTTCAACACACTTTTCTGAAGCCACTTTTAACACACTTTTTTGTGGTAACACACTACACACTTTTGGCAAAAGTGTGTTGAATCTAAAAAGTGTGTTGGTGTACAAAGCCATGGTATTGAGGAGGTGGGGGTTAAAATAGCTGTTCTACACCTCACAGAGTGTGTCAGGTGCCGTGGCTGAGTGGTCTAGGGGCTGGCACATGAGTCCTATCCATGCAGGTTCGAATCCCTTGACAATTATTGTTTTTTCAATATCAAGTATGATTACTTTCTATATGGGTTAAGAGTTAAATTAGTATAGATTTATTTAATTTCTTGTCAGGTCTATTCATGTTCATACTGTGCATATCACTTTTAAATGCTTCTTATATCTAGGAAAAGTGCTTATTAAACCGCTCACAATAAAAGTGGGAATAGAAGATTATATCAAAACTGAGTTTGTATTGACAGTAAACAAGTCTTAGTCAACCACTGTGAACACATCCTAGCTTCTGACCCTGGCGAAACTGACACACCTGATAACCAACTGGTGACTGTGGCGCAATGTGCCATGACCGTACCACCGTCAGATAGCGTGGGATGGCTGCTCTCACAACCTTTTCTCAGTGTCTCCAGTGGTCCATTGCAGCCTTTTCCCCTCCCGGCTAGGATCACCTTCGTCAACACTGATATCTGCTATCTCTTTACCAGTCGCAAGTGTATTATGCTTCTACGGGTTGAAGCGGATCGGTGCAAGTCTCATGGGAGACCAGGACACTGAAGGTTCACCGCAGTCTGTCTACCGACACTTACAGACGCGACTCTTGTCAGGACAACTTGTTTCACTTGGGAAGATTTGGTGCCAGGTCTTCTCTGGGGATCGAACCCAGGACCTCTCACACACTTGTCCAGCCACTTGCTCAGTAGGCCACCAAATCTCCTTGTACAATCATGGTGTATTCCCCACTCAAATAGGTACCAGAACACACAACAGTGAGGAGACACAAAGTATTCTCAAAGCTCACACAACTTCTTACCAGTTACCAGTAAGCTATATAACTTACCCTTGGGTATTGATATGTTATGACAGGAAGTGGTTCTTAGACAATACAAAGACCACCCTTATTGAGGGATGCCAATGCACTGACTAATAATTTGCAGGGCTTTATATCTATTATAAAGACAATAGTTAATCAGCTATTAATAAGCCATGCTTTTACAGCCTTGCAGAACCTCTAATGAGGTCTTATATGGGATGGTTATTTGGTTCATGCAAAGTGTATAGTTGAAGAGAATAAACTTCCCATCTATTTCCAATATGGATTGAGTGAGTTTGCTCATTCAATGAGATTCAAATGATACAGTTTTTGTATGTATCTCATTGCAAAGTAAATAGGTGTCATATCTTTCATTGTAGTAGAGGGGATTGGTTGGGGAGGGGGTTGTAAAACAGTTCAACCCCTTCTGAGGGGAAGAGAAATTTGACACTTCTTGAGGGGGGGGGCTAAAATATTATGGTCCTTCTTAGAAAATAAACATTTCCATTTGACGGTCAGCCCCATAGGGAATCGAGCCGGGGATCTTCAAGTTCTCAGTCCAAAGACTAGTCCACTGAGCCACTGCGACAACTACTATATGGCTGTAAGAATGTAGCATAGGTACATGATAGACCTTTACTGCTGCTGCCCCCTTTTGTATATGATACACACCTCTCTGACCTCAAGTGTGTAAGCAGGTAAGTGAGTTGACAAAAAGTGTTTTACAATTCAAAAGTGTGTAAAATCTCAAAGTGTGTTGCAAATTTATGTGTGTTACTCTTAAAGCATGTTCCCACAACACACTGTTCTTAGAGTGCAGTGTAAAGTCAATTAATTTTCCTTTGAATATTTGTAACTCAGTACGGAATTGAATTACACAAAACACTATTGTTTAGGCATTGTATCAAAACGACAGTGATGTTCCATATTGCCAATAATGGTGATTCACTGGCACTAGTGGGTGCCGGACTTTCACCTTTAAAACTACGGTGAACTTGAAACAACAGTGACCGTTATTTTTATATTGAAAGTCCGGCATCCAGTGGTGCCGGCGAATTTCTTTTTACAGTGAACCCATCTTTCAGAGATCCTGAGATTTGCAAGATAATCCCTTCAATACAAAGAATCAAACCATGGATACTTTACTAATGTCTGGCATATATCATAGGTACAATTTATCAAAAGAAGAGCATCAAACATGGTGCCCATGTTCAGAAAATGGACAAGAACTATACCTGACAAGCTTCATCATTGGCTGATATCAAAGTACCGATGAGACATTTGCTGAATATCCACTTCAAATTTCATCAATGAACAATAAACATTTGAAATATGCCAGGAACCTTATGTTCAACATTTTCTATGTGTGACAAAACGCATTTTTAATTCATAAAATCATTTTTGAAAATCATTACAAAAAAACATATAAATTCAAAACTTTGGACATCAAACGCCATATTCTTAGAGACTATATATGTGAGATATATTTTAATTCATATTTTTGACCAACACTATTACTCCTACTACAAGTAACTTTTAGACTATCAGGGCCCACCCACCTTAAAGGGGTCAGGCTCCAACACACACCCTCTCTGTATGATGGACGGCCACACCATGAGTACATGACGTGTATGACGTGTTGTGTGACGTGACGTGCCGCTAAACACGTGTTTACACGTACCACCTGCCGCCACACACGTACATTAACGTCACGTCACGTGATGTATGACGTACATGGGCGTTTATGACGTAAACTTGTGTCCGTTATGATGTACGTCATCGGTTACACACATAAAGATAAGTACACTCAGGGAGGGGCAGGGAGAGAGAGAGAGGGGGAAAGAGGAGAGAGAGAGAGAGAGAGAGAGGGGGGGGGGAGAAGAAGAGAGGGAGAGAAAGGAGAAAGATAGGGGAGAGAGAGAGTAAGAGAGGGGAGAGAGAAGGAAGAGAGAGGGAGAGAGAGGGAGAGAGAGGTAGTGACAGGAAGAGGGGAGAGGGGGAGGGGGAGACAGGGGGGAGAGGAGAGAGGGGGGGAGAAAGAGGGGAGAAAGAGAGACAGAGACATAGACAGACAGAGAGACAGAGATAGAAACATACAGAAGGAGGGGAGCATATAGACAGACAGACAGACAGACAGAAGGAGGGAGGGAGTGAGACAGCCATACAGAGGGATAGAGGGAAAGAGACAGACAGAGACAGAGACAGAGACAGAGACCGAGACAGACAAGGACAGACAGGCTGACCAAGAGTTCAAGAGAGGCAGATGAAAATAAATAGATGTAGACTCGGTACAAACTGTACAAATGTGTGACAATTTGTTGCTCTATATACTAGAGGCATCTATTTACATTGAAACTCAAGATAAATGTGATAAAATACCTTCAGTGACGGTTATATTTATCGTGTGTGGACAGTGGTTGACATTTAGTGTAGGACGCTGCGTTTGATGTCAAATATTAATCCGTATTCGATGGACTCAATTGTGTTCAGAGACATATTATGATGACACATTACGTTTACCTCACGCATGAAGTGATGCAACACGTTACATAGTGTAGCCTACATGTTGACACCTGCCTGGGGCAGTGCAGGGTCTGAACATGTAATATATGACCGTTATTATAGGCCAGGAGAAAAAATGTGTGATAATGCGGACAATTAACGTAATGTATTTATCCCTTATTATCAGACCTACACACACAGAAAAGTGAGAGTCATTGTCGCTAAAACTACCCTCACCTGAGGGTCAGGCACTGCGTGACTCTCAGGTGAGGGTAGTTTTAGCGACAATGACTCTCACTTTTCTGAGGGTGTACACGGAGAAAAGAAACTGCGTCAAAAGAGAGTCCAGGTTGCCTCCAGAATGAATCCCCTGTTTAGGGGAGCCCAGATCGCCTAAGGGAGCCTAGGTGACTCTCTGGCTGATCTAAGGGAGTCACCTGAGGAGTCATATAGCTCCCTCAGGTGACTCCCTTAGGTCAGCCAGGGAGTCCCCTTAGGCGACCTGGACTCCCCTAGAGAGAGGAGTCATTCTGGAGGCAACCTGGACTCCCTTTTGACGCTGTTTCTTCTCTCTGTGTAGGCCAAGAGAAGAATGGTTGTACACAGATCACATGGTCAAAGACTTAATTAATAAAGGCCCCGGGATATAGGCTGAATTTCTTTTTGTAGAATTTCGTTAGAATGATTCGGTAAATGTAAGTATATTTTATAAATTAACAATCATGTTTGACGCTAACGGGCCAAAGGAATAAGATAGGTCAAGTTAGGCCCAAAAAAAAAGGCGTGTTTCAGGTTACATAGTCTGAAAATCTAGGTAGGGTACGTCGGATTTTTTTTTCATTTTTTTTTTCACTTTGGACTGAAAAGTACCCAAAAATCGACTCGCAAACTTCAGCGCCAACTCGCCTACAATGATGTCCACTCACAGACTATCAAATTGACCACGAAATAGCCCTAAAATCAACATGAATGTTTTTTCAAAATTGGATAAAAATTTCTAGGGTCGGCCCTGTTTTGCTAGGTAGGGTCGGGTAACCTGAAACACACCTTTTTTTTTATTTGGCCTTACCTGAAACGGCCTGAAACACACCTTTCTGTTTAGGGCCTATCGGGATCCATGTGGGCATACCAACAGGCACAGGATCAGATCTATCAATCAGTGGCAGCAGATGTATGCAACCTGGATATTCATGGAAAATGTCCCTGTTCTGTGAATTACGTTGGTTTTACTTTGAACCTGCAGTTCCAGAAAACTGGTGAAAGTATGCATTGTAATAGGAAGTAAAGTAACCACATATCGAGGCAGAACTTATATTAACATTATTAATAATAATATAGGTTTGTCTATAGGTTACACAGAATTAAACATAGATATATCCTTTTGGTTTCTGCTGGGGCTTTGTGTTATCTTTATTTTGCCTTTTTGGTCTTGGTTTGTTTAAGGATTTACATACACCATTGTTACCTGTACATACATATATTTCTACGTCCCCAAACAAACAATTGGCTATTTATAAACAAGGTGCTTATTTATGTACAAATAAGTATGTAACAGGGATAAAACATGGTACTCTCTCCCTATAACTCACCCTCACTTAAACCTTTAGGGACTGAGTTTATTTATTATAGTTATTATTATGATGCCCTCACGCAGCATCATTGGGTAACTCACCCCTGCGGTGTTGATGCACTTTTCTGACATTTCAGGAGTGTATCATAAGGTCGGCATGATGCATGAATGCAGCCCTGGCGAGTTACTCGCCATCATTGCATCCCTGCATTAAATAGAAACACCATGCTGCCCTTAAAGGGTTATCACCTGTGGAGTAGGACACAGAGCGGCCCCTGATTGGTTGTCTGATTTATCACCATGGTCACGGGGGTACAACACACCTCCCTGTGGGACCCCACGCCCAGGTGCATATCGGGAGACGCAGGTGGCCATTTTGTAGAGGTGTGATTACAGGGTGTGCCGCTAGGTGGCCACGTGTTGTCCGCTCAGTCACCATGACGACCATCATGACGTACATGACGACCACCATGACGACCACCATCAGGCCCGTAACTAGGGGGGGTTCGTCGTTTCGAACGAACCACCCCATCTCCCTAAAGGAGTAAAAGTGTTCCACCCTAGCTGACTGGAAAGAGCAAATAATTGTCTTCATCTGATTTTTTACGGCTTGTCGATCGGACAATTATTAAGGATTCTAGAGAGAAAACTATGAAAGACTGATTAGATACATGAAACTCAGCATTCTCTTTAATTATATCACACAAATATCTAATTGATATTGGAAAAGTTTAGTTCCACCATTGAAATAATCATGTCAAGTTCCACCATATCCAAAAACGAACCACCCTGCGAAGAGGGCTAGTTACGGGCCTGACCATGACGACCACAACCTCACAACCAATCTCCAAGCAGATTCTCCATCCGTTTGCACCGACACTACTTACTTCTTTGCTAAAAGGCGGGGTATGACCCTGAATACTTACTTACGCCATGCTTTTAAATATTCTATACAGCTATGAATCAATTCAAATATATTAACAGAAAGTATGAACATCATTATGTTGCTTGAAATTAGAAAAATATTAGGCAAAGTTTTATGATTATGTTGAAGATTTTCCTGAGAACTATTTTTAGCGTATGGAGAAATCTATTCCTGCATGGTTAAGACTGAGGTTATGTGGTCGATTTGAGGTAAATTTACCCCACCCCTGTCAGATCACTTACACCCTGTGTGTACCTGATTGTACCTGAGACATACCTGAGGTGGGGAGGGGGGGGGTGTGTGAGGGGGTAAAGTTACCTCCAATTTACATGTCCCTCACCAGGTGACACTCATGTCCACCCCCAACCTCAAAGTGTAGTACAGAATACTCCCACTGTCTAACCATATTATATGCTCAGGTACACTGAAAAAGTAAACTTGTCTTCAGACTCGTCTAACTTAAAGTGACTGTCATAAAATAAACAAGTCAAAAGTTGTCTAACTTATCAGGTTGCCATCCCACAAATAGAATCTGGAGCTGGCACATGCCAACTGGGTCTTCTATCTCCAGCTAGAAGACCCGCTGTGATACACCGTCATCTTCCAGGTATGATAATCTGGAACCTATCCCAACCTTGATGTCTGAACCAATCAGACAGTCTGTCTCTCCTCGGGCCTGTAGCCAATCAAATACCTTGATTCTCCACTAATTAGTAAAACTGATAATACAACTGTGTTGCATGTTCTCAGGCAGTGGCGGATCCAGGATTTGGAAAAGGAGGGGGCGCGCCCCCTTTTCTAGACAAAAGGAGGGGGCGCACCCCCTATTTTTGGCCAAAATTGGGGTCTAAAAAACACAATTAAACTCTTAACTACAGGCCAAAAGGAGGGGGCGCGCGCCCCCGCGCCCCCCCTCTAAATCCGCCACTGGATTCTGTAGAGATATTTAAAGACTTGGTCTCCCCCTCAGCCCAGTCCTGGTTCTGTACAGATATTTGGTTAATATTCAGCTTGTCCTCAAAGACATTTTTAGGTATCTAGAGTCTTACACTAGCGCACGACACAATTTTCCGGGCCTGGTATGTTAACGCAATGTCAGACGATGCTACACTGGTTCCAGTCTACAATCTATATCAATGCTGGACTCCAGTAGCATCTTTTTTAAAGCTCTAAGAAACAAGCATTACCAGACTCTGGGAAGACATTCCAGTGTTCTGACGCTGTGTACCTATACTCTTCCATGCCACCCTACCTAAAACCTGGTTAGGCCAAAAAACAAAAGGTGGGCTTCAGGCAACATGGCCTAAAAAGCTAGGTAAGGTAGGTCGGATTTTTTTTTTGATTAAAAAAACAGCTCTGGCCTGAAAAGCACCCGAAAATCGACTTGTAAACTTTAAGGGCTGGCTCACTGACAACGGCATTGATTCATGGAAATTGACTCTGAAAGTCGTAAAATTACTTGAAATATTAAAATTTAAAAAACACCAAAATTGGATCATAATGCCTAGGGTCGGCCCTGTTTTGATAGGTAGGGTCAGGTAACCTGAAACATACTTTTTTTTAAATTTGGCCTTACCATAGCATACAGGTAAAGACAGGTGTCCATGTCCCTGTATGACGGGGGAGGGGCACCTAGCTATACCCTACATACACAGGTGTAGTGTTACCCCTCACCACCAGGTGGACACACACTCCACCCCCACCACGCATGCGCCAACTGCCACTGGTTACCGACCCCAGCAGTATCATCCTCCACTCAGCCCGCACAGAACCAGCGAACATCCGCTTGTCACCCAGACGCCAAGGGAAAGAGCAAATATTTGAAGGTCAGAAGGTCGTTGGAGAGGTTCACTTCCGGTCACGTGCTTGGGGAATAAAGGGGTTATGGGTAACTAGGGGAGGGAGAGGACAGGGGGAATAATGGAAAGAGAAAGCAGGAAAAATGTTGGAGATTTCGATGGCATGTTTGGCTCCTAGACTCTGTGACAGGACAGAAAAAATGGCATCTCAAAAAGAGAATTCAGGAGAAGAGTGTCAGGAAACAATATTTGACAGGATAGGGTATGAGAAAGGCAATAATGATAGGCAGGGCAGGGCTTTAAAAAGTAGGGTAGGTTGGGGCAGAGGGACAAAACATGAAAAAGTGAGATGAATGCATAAAATAGGCATTGAATTGACGGGCTTAGTGCATTATGGGCCCCGTAGTGCTTTGGTGGGCTATGCTCCTTGTCATAATGCATGAATGCATCCATGATGGCCATGATGGGCCAGGGCTACATGCATGCACCATACCAAACCTTCTGTGGTGTAACATCCTGTTAGGGTCCTTATGATGCATGTATGCAGCCCTGGCTCATACAGGGCTGCATTCATGCATCATGTGGACAAAGAGCATAGCCCATTAAAGCACTCTGCACCCTTAGCAGGGTTAGATCTGAAGCCCCGTGTCGGGGTGGTGAGAGGGGCGCAGAGTGCGCTGTGACAACACTGTGGGTACATGGTCTGTCCGTGTAAATAGCCGCCAATGGAGCTAGCCGCCTCAACGTGTACACTGACTTGTCTGTCAAGTAGCTCAACCATCAACTTAACCATTGTAGGACAGCATCATGCCTTATGTCTCCTGTTCAATTTTTGCATGAAGCACCAACAGCACAGCGACACAGAGAAAATAAACAGCGTCAAAAGGGAGTCCAGGTTGCCTCCAGAATGACTCCCCTCTCTAGGCGAGCCCAGGTTGCCTAGGTGACACTCTGGCTGACCTAAGGGAGTCACGAGGGGGAGTCATATAGCTCTCTGGGTCATAACGAGCTATATGACTGCCCCAGGTGACTCCCTTAGGTCAGCCAGAGAGTCACCTTAGGCTCCCTTAGGCGACCTGGACTCCCCTAAACAGGGGAGTCATTCTGGAGGCAATCTGGACTCCCTTTTGACGCTGTTTCTTTTCTCTGTGAAGTGACTCAACAGCGCTACAGCAAAACAACCCTTCAGGAGTATATCTACCCCATCATGCCCACCCTGCCCCCCTGCCCACCATGCCCACCATGCCCACTATGCTGCGCATCATGCCCATAGGGTCGTCATGATCCATGAATGCATCTCTGGTGGGTTACTTACCAGGGCTGCATTCATGTACATGTATGACAAAGGGGTAAAAGTACACACTGCACTGCTAGAAGTAAATGTAGATGAGCAGTAGAATCTACTGTTGTTTTACAGTATATACCAGTGGCGGATCCAGGAATTTCGGAAAGGGGTTGGGGGGGGGGCGCTGTGATACCTACTCCATTGGGGGTGTTGAACCATCTAAATTAAAATGTACAGAAAAAGTAGGGGCCCCCCCTGGATCCGCCCCTGTATACTACGGTAATAGTATACAAAGGCAGTAAAATATACTGTTGGTTTACAGTATAAAAAGACGTATTTCTAGGTTCATATTTTACTGTGTGCGTTAAGACACTATGCTGGCGTTGAAGGTTTAGAGTGGCTGTATTGGGTGTGTAAGGGGTGGTGTAGGGGTGTAGGGGTGTAGGGGTGTAGGGTGGTACATACCTCAGGTAGTCTGTGCTTTATGTACCTAGGTGTGTATCCCATATAGCACTGTAAATGGTCTTATTATACACAGGGAATGGGCTCCCATCAGTTTAACACCGTGGGGATTCTCAGTATTGTAGCCCTACTTATATATAATACAGTTTGAGCAAGATTTCCAGGTCTCATCTTATTTGTGTTTTCTCCTCATCCCAACAATTTGCCAGGTTCGGGTTCTAGCTGGAAGCATCTTTTATTTCACTAAGTTACTATGTTTAAGTACAAAGACAATGTACTGATATGGCCATTCTCTATTCACCCAGGCTTCACAGTATGTTTGTCCAACCGTACATCATAAAAATAGCTATTACCGATAGATCTATATATCTTTATAAGTCCATTTAAAGAATCAATAATTGCATGAAATATATGAAGAGATTTACTTAAAAGTGTCAGCGACTGATGTTTGGGTGAATTCCAGGTAGTGTATCTTAGGGCATATCACACTGTGGTTATGCCGCACTCGTGGAGAAATCGTCGGCTTGGACACTTTACCGTGAACATGTGTCTATGTATCTGAGGGACGGCCATGAGAGCTGTGGAGTAGGGGATCCAGCACGTAGAGTAAACCCTCCAGGTGGCTTTGTGTGTTAGAGGGCTGGTTAAGGGGATCTACAGGTGAGTCAAAGCTGTCGTGTCTACAAACCAGCCCCACACCCCACACTGTTACAGTAGCACATGTGTACACACAGTCTATACTATAGGGATGGCATGGGTACACTGTGATATGTCAGTTTAACCATAGAACTACACTCAAAAAATAAACTTGTCTCCAGACTCTTCAAAGTGATGGTCATAAAATAAACGAGTCAAAAACTTGTCTAAGTGATAAGGAAGCGGGTCTTCTAGCTGGACATAGAAGACCCACTTGGTATGTGCCAGCCCAAAACCCGACATTTGCCAGCTCCAGATTCTATTTGTGGGATAGTAACCTGATACGTTAGACAACTTTTGACTCTTTTATTTTATGACAGTCACTTCGACGAGTCTGGAGACGAGTTTACTTTTTCAGTGTACATCAGATGTTTCTCTAGGGAACTTTAACACAAATAAAATTCATTTTAGGACCTTTCCCAGGCTACCCTACTGCGTAAGTGAAAATGCCAGATTACTACATTCAAACAGACATTCAAGATGGCGTCTTAATTTGGGAGACAAGATGCCATCTTTGGGTGACAAAATGGCGTCTTTGGGTGACAAAATGGCGTCCTTGGGTGACAAGATGGCGTCTTTGGGAACAAGATGGCATCTTCTCTTCTGACGACAATATTGCATTTTTGGGGACAAGATGGCAGTTCAGGAGACAATGTGGACTCTTTGGGGACAAGATGGCGTCTTGGGAGACAATATGGTGTAATTTGAGGACAATATGATATCTTTTAGGGACAAGATGGCGTCTTTGGGGTCAAACTCACGTCTTGGGGGGACAAGATGGCGTCCTACATGGGAAAACCAGACAGAACACTATATAAACCGTTAGATTCAAAAAGACAACAATGGCTGATCACATTGAGGTATAAGGGCCTGTTCTGTCAGCCGAGTACCGTGTTATTCTTGTAGAGTGTGGGCAGAGTGGTGAGAACACGGCTTAAGCCTTTAGGGACCGCATAGTGCTTTTATGAGAGATGTACAGAGAGAGTGTTGATATTCTTTGTTTGGTCAGTACACGTTCAATCTTTCAAATACCATGTAAATATAAGTGCAGGAAGCTCTAGATATGTACAATAACATGTCACAAAATTACTCATGTACAATCAAATCAAACTATAATACACCAGAGAGTAAAACTATGCCCTTTGTCGTCACTATATATATTTGATGCATGAATGCAGCACTGGTGAGTATTTAGCCAGGATTGAATTTTCTTGCATCATGCTATAATTCATACATTGCTAAAGGGTCGGCATGATACGCCAAGGAGGTGTCTTCATTGGTGCTTCATTAGTGCATCATGACAAAAAATGTCTCCGACCTCAAAGGTTTAAATGAAGTAGTGGTAAGTGTGTTGAGTTGAGAGGTGTATTTATAAATCGTTTAGCTAACCCTTTAAGGGCCGCATAATGCTATTATACCCTGATGCATGCATTAAGTCCTGGTCAGTAACACACCAGTGCTGTGTTGTAGCCAGTGGCTAGAATTTGCAAAAGGGGAGGATGCAGCCTAAAACTTTGTGGTGTACCCTCTATTTTTGGACATTTTCTTTTTCTAAATTGTTCAAAATAGACAATCTCTTAACTACAAAAATATGTTCCGCGATCCCTCTAAATCCGCCACTGCAAGCATCATGCCCTTTGAGGGTGTATCAACCCTGTATGGTGGGCTAGGGATTCATGCATCATGACGACAAAGGACATAGCACACTAAATCCCCATGCTACCCTTAAAGGCTTAGATCCTACAGAGATGTTTATCAGCTTTGTCAACAGGTGACGAGCTCTATGACTCCCACCTCCTCCTGCTGAGTGTTCCGATAACCCCCCCCCCCCCCCCCCTCCGCCCGTCCCGTGTATTAACATTGACACTTAACAAGATAAAATCCCCTCAGTCCGGCCCTTGTATTAACATTGACACTTTACAAGATGGCGGCAATAGGAGCGGGTTGTCAGTGAGTAGTGATACGTAACACGAGTAGACAGTAGACAGCTACTTGAGATAGTGTACACCACAACTACAGGAGTCTTCGATCTCCTATATACAGCTCCCGGTGAACACCTCTGAAGCATGGCAATAAAACCAATATGTCCACACTCAAGACTTATATCAATCCACCCGTCTGTTTTCAGCTAGATAATGTCCTTGAACAACGAGGACTTGATCAAGGATCTGATCAAGGACTTGTTCAAGGACTTGATAAAGGACTTGAATATGTATCTCTACATCTCGATGGCAAGATGTACAATCAACCTGATAATACAGTCAACTCCCTCTATTTTCTCTGCTATTTCACAGGTTCGAAAGAAAGGGAAGGTATCTATCAATAGGACACAGTTATTTACACTCATAAATACTCTCCATTTCTTTCAAATGTTTAAAATAGTGGAGAAAGTCGAGATAGAAATAGACCTCACAGACGGAGAAAATCCATGGGATGATCAGACTACACTGAAAAAGTAAACTTGTCTCCAGGCTCGTCTAAGTGAGTGTCATAGAATAAAGGAGTCAAAAGTTGTCTAACCTATCAGGTTACCATCCCACAAATATAATCCGGAGCTGGCAAATGTCGGGTTTTGGGCTGGCACATGCCAAGTGGGTCTTTTGTCTCCAGCTAGAAGACCCGCTTACTTGTCACTTAGACTAGTTTTTAACTTAATCATTTTATGACAGTCACTTGGAAGAGTCTGGAGACAAGTTTACATTTTCAGTGTATAGGAGGTGAGAGATTGTGGGAGTTGTTGCGTGAATTGCAACCATAAGAGGGCCTATACGGCACTAGCGCATTAGGCTATGAAGGCCGCCATCTTGCCTCAGAGTCAGAGCAATGCATTGTGGTTAGGCCCCCGACTCCAGAGCAGTGCATTGTGGGTGAATTTCTTATCAGTCCCTTTGTTCCAGGTGTGAATTGAAGGGATTAGCTTGATAAGGAGATGGGGGTGTATCCCCTGACTACCTGGGGTACCAGGATGTGCTAGTCCCGTATAGAAAGATACTTTGGACTAGACGGGAGGTGAGGGAGGTATGTAGGGTTTGTACAGCCCGTGTATCCCCGTGTATAGCCGCACTGAGTGTTTGTAGAAGGGCTCAACACCTCCACAAGACGGCTCAATTAGTTCTCACAACCACCGTCAAGTGGCGCTACCGACATGGCTATGGGCCGCCATCTTGGAGAGATGCGTGACTATTTACCTTAGTATATATACATTACCTTGATCTTGGAGAGATGCGTGTGGCTATTTACCTTGATCTTGGAGAGATCCGTGTGACTGTTTTACCATGTTCCTACAGAGTTATTGCACTAGGTTCTCACAGGTTAAACACCGGTATAAAAGTCAAGTCGCCAATCAAGAGAGTCTCTGAGATTAAATGCAACCGTTATTAAGAATGTTAATAAGATGTCTAGCTATAGGGTGTTCCCCTGCAATTGAGCTTCTTCCCTCCCTCCTTTTCTCTAGTACACCTTACGTCACTCTAACTTCATCCAGAGTCTCCAAGTCTCTTGGACAGCCGTTTCTATAAGTTAGGCAAATGTGAGAGTCATTGTGATTGTCACCAAAACTACTCTCGCTTGAAAGTCATGCAGCGTTCGTTTTGGCGACACATGACTCTCACATTTTCCTCTGTGCAGGTGGGCTTTAAGAATCATTGCACTTATTACGACAGTATAGTGTTTCCAAATTAAGGCCAATGTGTGATTCTGATCATGAGCCACTAGCAGCTTCTTTTTGCGACACCACTGAGTCATGTCATGTACTGTCATGCCACACCCATATTCTGCAGAAAATGATAACACATTATCTATAGTATGTTATTCTTATCCCAATCCTGGAAAATAATTATATCAACTCAAGGTGGATCCAAATGACAAACCATCAGCAGGACAAATATAATCTGCCCTATTTTCTGCCTGATTGGCCTCCCATGGTATTCTAGGTAGATGGAAAGACAACACGTGAGGTGGTGGGTGAAGTGTTTGACGCTGTACTGTAGTTGACGCTGCTACAACGTAGTACAAGCCGCCACCTACTCCATTATCCTCTCATTGCACTCCCTCCTTATCTTAACCCTTTAAGGGCAGCATAGCAGGCGCAGATTTAGGGAGATATATTTTTTGGTTCAATATTTAGGTTGTTTTTAATGCAAATGATTTTTGGGTACTTTTTTAAACCAATAGCATACAACCGCTTTAAAATCCTGTATCCACCGCTGTATATGGTACGTTTATCTACAAGATGAGCTAGGGGTAAAATAAGCTGAACAAACCCAGACCCCTGAGTCACAATACGGGTGGTCTGATTGCTATTTAGATCTATTTATATGTTGCCACCCACTGTACTACACCTATCCCCAGATAATAGGACACCACTCACAGTGCTGGTACAAAACCTTATTTCAGATTTTCGGTTTCGAATCATTTTTCTAACTAAAAGTAAAATAAGTTTGGCAATTCAAAAAAAAGTATTTCCTTTTGACAGTCAAACTAAATGTTTACAAACCTTACAAACATGAAAAATGCATATATATTTTTTTCATTGATAGGTCTTTCACTGGTCACTCAATCTGTTATCTCTTCCATAAGCATGAGAGAATATGATAGCCATATCTGTAGTAGCACAAGTGAGGTGTAACTCAAAGGCTGTTTATCATCATTGCATTGACGCACCTTGAATATCATGATCTGCCTACAGTCGAGAAAGGAATATCTCAGCTTTGCTGCAATACACTGTAATAATATTCCGTTGAATATTCAGAGAATCGATGTAATATTTTACGGTGCATCATCGTAAATGTGATAACGGTGAGGCAGTGTAAAATCAACCAATTTTACTTTGAATATCTATAATCCAGTACCGTGATACACCATTTATTCATTTACGGTGAAGCTAAGTCTTGTAAAAATATTCAGTTGTATATACAGAGAATCACTGTCAGATTTTACGGTGAATCATCGTATATATTTTATTACGGAGGGGCAATGTAAAATTGATATGTTTTACTTTGAATATCCGTAATCGAATACAGCGAAACACAGTTTATTTTCACGGTGAAACCAGGTTTATTTTACAGTGAAGCTATGTTTAATTGACGTCCAGTTTTATCACACCAGGTGTCAGTTTGGTTCGTGAGCAGATTTTCCTAGATGCTATGAACACCATTTTCGTGGCAATAAGAAATATATATACACTCGAAGCTGTAAGGTTTGCCATATAGCCATCTTAGAGTGACTTCCACTCATGGACTGGCATTCCAAAGTGTCATGAAGCATTCTATAATGCTCTCATAGACTATTTCCTAATGATTAGGCATGAAGTGTTACACTAAGATGATATTGCTGATTGAACATGGTGTACCAAATTGGGCATGAAACCATATCGAGCATGGAGTTAGGTATAGGCGGATAAATGAACAGAATAACACTGGGATAAATGAATTAAATCATACAAAATACCATATATTATTGTTTAGGTACTGTATTAAAATAACAGTGATGTTCCGTATTTTGTTAGATTAATGGTGATTCACTGGCACCACTGGCATTCCAAAGTGTCATGAAGCATTCTATAATGCTCTCATAGACTATTTCCTAATGATTAGGCATGAAGTGTTACACTAAGATGATATTGCTGATTGAACATGGTGTACCAAATTGGGCATGAAACCATATCGAGCATGGAGTTAGGTATAGGCGGATAAATGAACAGAATAACACTGGGATAAATGAATTAAATTATACAAAATACCATATATTATTGTTTAGGTACTGTATTAAAATAACAGTGATGTTCCGTATTTTGTTAGATTAATGGTGATTCACTGGCACCACTGGGTGCCGGACTTTCACCGTTATAATTACGGAGAATTTGAAACAATGGTGACCGTTATTTTTACGGTGAAAGTCCGGCACCCAGTGGTGCCAGTGAATCTCCGTTATTTTAACGGAATTTTTTTTACAGTGTAGGCAACAATACAGGAATCTAGTTCTTGCCTGTTGCGGGCCTGTTGTAGGTTAAATGAAAAAACTCTAGAATTTTATAGAATTGAAAGTACATGTTGCTCCTGGAGGGTCGCCTACGTAATTCTGCCCGTCATTGTGTCCGGGGTAAGTTCAGGTATGCTTTTAGCGTCCAGGTGTGAATCTGATGTGATTACCTGAGGGTAGAGCCAATATTGACCAATTCCAGCTCACCCCCACCTGGTCTGAACACTGGTCATTCAGCCCAGGTCCGGTAGGGGAAGTGGTTCACACGGGGAGGTGGGGCATGTACCTTACTAAGGGGAAAGTGGACACATTGGTGCACATTGCTTTGGGAGAACTCTTACATTGATACATTAACAAATGTAGTCACCAGTAACTCTCTAACTGGTGTAGACAGCAATGTTTAAGTGCATTTAAGACAGTTGTAGGTTGCCATGATTACAATGGTTAGATTTTAACCATTATAATCATACCATAAAAGTGTCTAAACACACAAATGTATCAAAGCATTAGGCTGTTACTATCAAAATGTCCTAGGGTCACTTCACTGTTCCCCCTCTCTGCATCAGTGGCACCTGAGGAGTAACAACAGCTGCAGATCCATCAGTTGAAACAGGTAAAAGTCCCCATCCTCCAGTAGGCAAACAGGTATTAGAGGTATGCTGGCTAATGTCTAGTAATGCAGGGAGGGCGACGCCCCCAGTATCGACAGACTCTACACTCTATAGCATAAGGAACGTTCAGAGACGACGTCAATGGCTATAATAGGGTATATGATTGGGTGTGGTTGTGTGTATGTCGGCGGGGGGGGGGGTCTGTATTGAGTCTATAATGTGGTTCTTTACAATGTTCCAGATTGGTAACGTCATTTGTGAACATTTCCCCCCGGAGGGTGGCCAGTACATATGGAGACGTTCATGAATGACGTCACCAGCTATATGATGATGATGATGATGATGATGATGATGATGATGATGATGATGATGATGACGACGACGACGACGACGACGATGATGATGATGATGATGGCGTAGGAGGGTATTGAAAAAAAAGCCCCAACTTTATGAGATTATTTGTGAACATTCCGCTCAAGAGATGATGACCAGTGGTGTGCTGTCTACCTCACACTACCCAGGTGTGAGATGTCTGAGAGGTGTTTGCTGCCCTGGGGGCATTATGCCCGGCACCAGACCCACCCCAGGGACATCCCAGTGGTACATTAGGTTATGTAGAAGGCGCTCTGGGATGTATAGAGACGTCTGACGTGATACTCCAGTGCTCAGGACATCCTCAGGGAGTATTATCAGTATAGCCTCCAGCCAATGCATTGCCACATCTAGGAGGCTCTACGCAGGAGTGACATATAATGTAAATCATTTTGTCTAGGTCTATACTATGGGACAGGCCCTGGGAGCATCTAGATACTGCCTTAGCAGATGTTACAGCTATTATCCCTTTAAGGGCCGCATTGTGATCTAATCATAATGTAGTATGCCCTTGGTGCTTGCATGCATGAATTCCAGGCTTCATGTATAGCTTCGAAGCTCAAGGTTATATATGCTTCTTTTAAACAAAATGCACTGCTGGTTCTGTGTTACTGCATTATATAGATCAAACAGAAGTGTAGGGGCGGCACACTTTATGAAATAAGGCAAAAAAAGAGGTTCGTTTCAGGTCACTCGAACGACCCTATCAAAACACGGCCGACCCTACATTTTTTATCCAATTGTGAAGAAATGTTCGTGTTTTTACCCTTTTTGGTCAATTTTAAGGGCTTCAGAGAGGTGGGCTAATACTTTCATGTTTAAAAAAAAAGTTTAAAAAAAAGAGAAAAAGAATCTGACCCGTTCCCACAGTTTTCTTGCCATGTTACCTGAAACAAACCTTTCGTTTGGCTTCATGACGACAAATGGGCACAGATCATTAAATCACGATGCTGCCCTCACAGGGTTCATCATAGACTTGCTCAAGTCCTAGAATTTGAATAAAGACAAAAAATATTCTTTTCTCAACTATAATTTTCTCGACTGTCTAATTTGCTCAAGTCCTAGAATTTGAATAAAGACAAAAAATATTCTTTTCTCAACTATACTTTTCTCGACTGTCTAATTCTAGAAGTGGGAACAACCAGGGGAGGGGAGGAGGAGGGGGGGGGGGGTAGTGCGTGGCGGAGTAGAGCTCCCACTGATGCAGGCCAGTCTAGGTTCATCAGAATATGAAGCAGCATTGAATTAACAGCAGTTATATATTTGCTCGTTGGAAATAAGAACATGGGCTAATACAAACATCTGCGCTCAGTTGAGGTTCAAAAATAAATGGAAAATATGACCAGCATTTATGTGAGGACCTGCGCTAAGACAGGCCTCTACAGTAATGCCATTTCTAACGTAAGAGGCGACGGAGGGATCGTCCCTTGTACACCCCCCCCCCCCCTCAGACGCCGGCGGGATGAACCATGTCATTGTAGCATTGTCTCACCCTTATCTCCTGCTACTCCTCCTACTTCTCCTTCAGAATCTTCACCCAGAATCAGGGCAGACCGAGTGCGGGGGTGGGGGGAATACTCAGTCTTGCTTTGGGTTCCCACTGCCCCAACGGGCCCCGGGAGCTGTGGGTGTGAAGCTTTGTAATATAACAAAAAGGGGAGCTGTCACTGACAGAAAGGAGCTGTTGTGACTGTCAATGCAAGCTCATATTGCTCATATTCCAGGCCCAGAAAAACCAGTGCAGATGCGGGCTTCCTGTAATTAGCATTACAAGTCAGGGGTGTCGGAACAGGGGGGGCCAGGGGGGGCATCCTAAACATGGGGGGCCACAATATCTTTTGCCCCCCCCCCCCAACATTTTGGAAATTATATTCATTACTCTACAGGGGTGTCAGAACAGACAATCTTTTGGCCACCCCCCAACATTTTGAAAATGCTAATGAATTATATTCAGTACTCTATAGTTATATAAAGAAATACCCACAAATTGACCTTAAAATGCACCAAATCATGTCAAATTTTTCAAAAATCTCAAAAATCTCCCAGACCCCCAATAAAATTTTCAGTGTGTCACTTTGAGCGCTTGGAATCGCGCACCCTTCTGAACTTTGTTTGGCTCGGCCGCACCCCCCCCCCCCCAAAAAAAAAGTCAAGTTGCTTCCGACACTGCCTACAAGTTAGTTTATCGACGCCTCACATGAAGCTGCCACCTGATATCTGGAGAAAAGGAGGCTGTTAATTGATAAATGGAGCATTTGATGGCGGCCATATCATCACTGTCAATACACCAATGCTCGGTCCACGTGGACCGGGCATTAAGGATCACACACAGAAAAGTGAGAGTCATTGTCGCTAAAACTACCCTCACCTGAGGGTCAGACACTGCATGACTCTCAGGTGAGGGTAGTTTTAGCGACAATGACTCTCACTTTTCTGAGGGTGATGGTCTTGGACTCTGTGGGCTGTGTCGCTACCTACACTCAAAAATTAAACTTGTCTCCACTCTTCCATGTGACTGTCATAAAATAAACGAGTAAAAAGTAATCTAAGTGACAAGGAAGCGGGTCTTCTAGCTGGAGATAGAAGACCCACTTGGCATGTGCCAGCTTAAAACCCAACATTTGCCAGCTCCAGATTCTATTTGTGGGATGGTTACCTGATAGGTCAGACAGCTTTCGACTCGTTATCTTATGACAGTCACTTAGACAAGTCTGGAGACAAGTTTACTTTTTCAGTGTACGTCCAAAGAGTCAGTGCCCCCCTCCTCATACAACAGAGATGTTCCTATATCAGCGTATCCTCCTCCCGTGGTACCATGTAGGGGGTCCACCTAGATAAGTGTGCAGGACCGTGGGTGGTCCGGGGGCTGCTGTTTTCATGAATGCAGATAACACTTCCTGTTATGAAAACTAGAGCAGGATGCCGGATCAGGAGGTCACTCACATCAAATAGGGTCTCTGAGGCCGTATCTATGTTTATATTTGTGGTCTCATAATTGGCTGAAAGCCCTTTAAGGGACGCATGGGGCTTTGTCGTCCTGAAGCATGAATGTAACCCTGGCGAGTCTACATCATGTATCATGCCCACCCTTTGAGGGGTATGTCGAACAAATGGGGCCGTCATGATGCATGAATGCAGCCTTGGCGAGTTACTTGCCAGGGCTGCATTCATGCATCATGATGACAGGGCATAATTGTACACTTTGTGTCTCTAAAGGCAAGCATCTTTCGGTACCATGCACTGGCTCTCGACCCAGGAGACTTTTCACCCTGGAACAATCTTACCTCCGACCTGGTACTTTTACTCGGCCATACTAACATACAAAACAAAGAACGCTACGAGCTTGACCTTGTCGTTGGCGAACCTTAAAATAATTTGTGACCTCGGGGGTGGGGGGGGGGGGGGGGGGGGGCTTTGCACCCACCATGATGATATACGAGCCTTGATTCGTTGAGGCTACTTTCTGTCCAAGGAAATCTGTTTTTTTCCCCAGAAGTCATACATTGATACAGACAGTGGTTAGCTTCTGTCTTTGTGACATGTATCCCTGTTATGTACAGACAGCGTAACACATCTAGGGGTGCTGACTGAATGGGTTTGACCTTTGGTTTGACCTTGGTTTGACCTTGGTGTGACCTTGGTGTGACCTTCCACCACATGAGGGTTAAACAGTTCCGTCCACACCCACCAGTGGTATGTACAATCAGTCAGTGTGTGTGTGTGTGGGGGGGGGGGGGGGGTCATACACACCCAACCTATTACACAGTGGTGTATCCATGGTTCTGATGTCCATGTGTCTACGTCCATTTGTAGATCTGTGATCTGTATTTTGCAGGGATCGGGATGGGGCCTTGATTGGAATTTAGATAATCTTCTAGGGGGAATTGTTACATTCTGCACCCATCCATGCAGTTGGGTTAGAGGCCCAGCCTGTATGTATACCACCGACTTATCCTAACGGAAATGTCAGCCTATGGACCAATCAGATGTCTATAAATATAGTTTATTAACCCTTTAATATAAGTACAAATAGAATAGAAACAGAGGCAGAAGGGAGTCCAGGCTACCTCCAGAATGGTTTTCATTTCTATAGGGAAGCCCTGGTACTTATGTGACTTGATCCTGAAGGTGAGCCAGAGAGTTATGTTCCTCCCCTAGGCGACTCTCCTATGTGAGCCAGGGAGTCAGCTAGTCAGGGCTCCCCTATACAGGGGACTCACTCTGGTGCCTGGACTCCCCCTTGACTCTTTTATGTGTGTAGACTCACCAGGCAGAGCTGCATTCATGGATCATGACGACAGCGGATATGGCATATTGAAAGCCTTATGCGGCCTTTAAAGAGCACTCAAAAAATAAACTTGTCTCCGGACTCTTCAAAGTGACGGTCATAAAATAAACGAGTCAAAAACTTGTCTAAGTGACAAGGAAGTGGGTCCTCTAGCTGGAGATAGAAGACCCACTTGGTATGTGCCAGCCCAAAACCTGACATTTGCCAGCTCCAGATTCTATTTGTGGGATGGTAACCTGATAGGTTACGCAACTTTTGACTTGTTTATTTTATGACAGTCACTTCGACGAGTCTGGAGACGACTTTACTTTTTCAGTGAGGGTTGTGCTGGTGGACTGCATGACTGTGGCTTGGTTTATCTTAGGGTCACAACTATAGGAGGCTGTATGACATGTCTATTAACTAATCGCCACACACCCCATCTGTCATGTGTAGGGTGCATCTACTGGGGATGTTTCATTTACCATATCACCTCAGGGCTCGGGTATCTACCCCCGACCCCGCACCTCCACACATGGACCATTAAGCGGACGACCCTAACGGCTATTTATTACATATTACACATTCCCTTAATGTGCACATGTCATGCAGGCAATCCTGCACACTGACCGCCAGCATGATGCCATCCTTGACAGGTTAACGCTTTGATATGATACATTGTTGATACTCTCCCAGGTGACTCCCTTAGGTCTGCAAGAGAGTCACCTAGGCTCCCTTAGGCGACCCGTACTCCCCTAGGTAGGGGAGTCATTCTGGAGGGAACCTGGACTCCCTTTTGACGCTGTTTCTTCTCTCTGTGCAGATTTGTCCAGGACTTATTTGTCAAGAAGTAAGTTGATCAGAAACCAGTTTTCTCGGAGTGGTACATGAGACAGTCCCTGTTAGTCACCTGGATGTTAACCCTTTAAGGATGGCATGATGCTTTAATGCATCATGCCCTTTATCGTCATGATGCATGAATGCAGTCCAGCGAATAACTCGCCAGGGCTGCATTCAACTATCAGGTCGATCCTACGGGGTTCAGACACTCCCAATGGGTCGGAATGATGCATCAATGCATCCCCGGCGAGTTACTCACCAGGGCTGCATCGTTGCATCATGAAGACCAATTGCATGATGCATGAAGGTATCATGCCGTCCTTAAAGGTATAAACCTGTTGTGTCACCTGCTGTCAGGCAGCCTGATACATGCAGGCCCCGGGTCCTGTTGGCACCATCAGCTCTAGGTACTGCATAATGTGAGGCCAGGCAGCATAAATCAGATAGCATGGCCAGGAGAAAATATGATGGGTAGTTTATTTTGTTTATTTCAATATTTCAAAATCATTTCCATGGTGATGGTGATGAGGATGGTGATGATGGTTAAATGTTAGTACATTTAAATCAGCAGACTTTTTTTTCTCAAAAAGGTCCAAAGATTAGATTGGGATGGGGCCATTCTTCGCACAAATAATTTATTTCATCTAAAAGAAAAACACATTTTCATGATGATGATGATGATGATGATGATGATGATGATGATGATGATGGTTAAATGTTGGTACATCTAATTCACCGTAAACTTTTCTCTCTAAAAGATTTCAAAAAATTAAATTGGGATGGGGCCAGAAAATAGGGTAGGTCGGGTTACTTGAACACATTATCTTAAAGTTTCGGCCTAAACATGATGGGTATGTGCCAGGGGTGGCCATGAGGGACACATGCAGGAATATAATGCACCATCAGTGTTGTTGTCTTACATCCTGATTCCAGCTCTTACTGATGTTATTCTCCTTCATTCAGACTTACTCTTCATCCAATATATACTGCTGGGTTAATCCTGTTTTTTTTTTCAATCCTAACATTTAGTAATATTATTTTTATCACACAAAACCCAACACAAGAAGTTTTGTTTTTCAATTTCAATATTTTTTTTATCATTTTTATTATTTTACCATTATTTTTACTATTTTCATTTCATCCTAACATTTATATAGTCATTATATTTGCAAGAGGAATAAGGAATCTAACTAATTTATGACGAGTACCCCAAAAGGAGCTCTTATGCGGGAGAAACACACATGTATACACAAGGAATAACTTAGATTGGAATGCAGGAACATATACACTTTTTGCCAACAAATTCCACAAGTTAATAGTTTATTGATCTACAAAAGTTGGAATATCTGAGTTATTTCTTGTGTGTGTGTGTAAGTGTGTTTCCCCCACATAAATGCTATCCTAAGTACCACACACACACAGGTCCCTGGTTAGACTGGCCTGCCTCAGTGAGAACTCTACTCCGCCACGCACTACACCCCCCTCCTCCTCCCCTCCCCTGGTTGACAGTTGAGAAAAGTATAGTTGAGAAAAGTAATTTTTTGTCTTTATTCAAATTCTAGGACTTGAGCAAGTCTAGCCCCTGGTCTCAAGGTGTGAAGTATAGGCAGCCCTGCTGGGTGTGTATTGGGTGTATAAAGAGGGTGTCTGGGACCACTTTATAACCAGAAACAAACCCGGTAACACTTCCTCCCCTCCGGGCATGCGCAGAGAGCACCTAGGGGGCGCCACTCGTCCCCTTCCGGGCGGGGTGGGAGACTGCCCCAGGCGCTGACACAGGGACACTGTATACTACTATACACCAAGGCACCAAGAAAGGGACATTTTTCAGAAAAGTTGTGGATAATTTTTTGTACATTTCTGAAGTGTGACCCATACATAAATATGGACCCATAAATATGAACTCAAAAATCTGCATTCCAGCATACATTTTTTGAATAACAATTTTCCTGTGAATCTCCTGATATGTAGTATTTGCAAATATAGCTATTACAGACAATGTTATATGCATTCTGCTGAAACCAACGCAAACACAAGTTTACTATAAAAAAAAAGTCACCCCTTGTACTACCCTTCTTGATGCATTGGTCTATAGTGCTGGATGGGTGTAGGGGAAGCCTAGTCCTTCCTGGTACATCTAAGAACTAGGGAAGGGTCCTGAAGGGTCCCCATACACCATTCTTAACAAATGCTATGTGAATAACAATGTAAAGATTCCCATCTTGTAGAAAGCTATAGTTTCAATATTGCTGGGTCAATCACTTCCATATCTAGTTTGCACGTGGGGACGAACCTGCGGAGTCACTAGATGCCGCTCATTCTGTGCGTAATCTTGAATCGCCACTTCTGGCATAATCTTAATCGGTTTCCAGGTGATACGTATCCTTTAGATCATGGTACCACTGTAAGTTTGTAACATTGCTGTATATATCTGGGACTCTGCCCCCCCACCCCCTTTTTCTTTCTCATATTCTTTTTCTTTTTCTGGAATAAGATTACGCATAGAATGGGTGGCGTCTAGTGACTCCCAGGTTCGTCCCTTGTTGCATCTAGTTTAGGCATTGATTGTATATTGTAGACGACCTGTTAGAAGTCTTAAGCCGTGTATATACGATTTTTGAGATACGGAGAATGATCCTTAGGAGCAGAGCAGAAAAGGAAGTGTTATGTGCTGGTATTGTAGGGAACGTGCAAGTACCGGTAGTACAGAGAGAGAGAGAGGGGGAGTGTAGGGATGCAGGGCAGGGCAGGGCAGGGCATGGCAGGGCAGGGCATGGCATGGCAGGGATGCAGGGCAGGGTAGGGTAAGGTAGGGGGAAGCAGGGCAAAGGAGTGTATAGCAGTAAGATTATGAGATACAGGGAAGGACAAGAGATTTTAAGAGCCGATCAGAACAAGTATCAGGCGTGTGGTGGGACTGTGGAGTAGCTGTAGTACATAGAAGCTCATAGAGGGTAGAAGTATTGTACAGAGAGACAGAGGTAGACTGAAAACCAAGCGGCAGGTGCATGGTATTGGTAGCTGTAGGTGTCATGGCGGTATGCGGGTTATGACACCAATGTCTACACGCGTCCTCTTTACATTGTAACTTGTAACCAGAACCAAGAACATGCTACTATGGGGCGCCATACTGCAAGAAACTTGTAACCAGAACCAAGAACATGCTACTATGGGGCGCCATACTGCAAGAAACTTGTAACCAGAACCAAGAACATGCTACTATGGGGTGCCATGCTGCAGGGAAACTACCTGTAAAGCAGTTAAATCTTAATTCTAGGACCAGGCGCTGGAAAATGCCTTTTCAATATGAACACTATATCCTCACCAAAGAACCTTTTTGCCTCAGTAAAACGAGGGCAGCCAATGCGTTAAGTGGGCCCACCACCAGGGTGTTCGGAGGCCACTATCTTTGCTAGAACAATAAAAAATATTTTAATCCATTTTAGTTGATAAGATCGGCCCCCCAGACGCCCCTGCCTCTATACCACACAGAGCACCTCAAACCAGGAACAAGCTCAACACCGGAAACCAGGCTGGGAGGTGCGCGCGCAGCTGCAGCCGGAAGTGGGGGGCAGAGGACGCCGGGAGGCGGTGGACCCTGCACCCAGGGGGGTTCTGGGTAAAAAGATGAAGAAGAAATAAATATCAGGAAGAACGAGTGTAGAATGTGCAAAGGGAGAAAAGAAGAGGAAAAAGCGGGAAAACAGGAGAATGTAAGGGGTTAAACAAAAAGGGCAATACGGGAAACGACAATAAAGACAGGAATACCACAGGCATCTGTGAGTTATACTCAGAGGTTACTTTGGTGGCCTCAGCAGAGTTTATTTGAAATGCATCTGTTATTGTATTTCTTATATTTCCTGTATTTGCTAAAGATGAAGATTTGAATTGATTATGTTAAGAGATGACTAGTTTCATTGCCTATACTTGTGCACTATAATGATCTTAATGGTATCATACTCTTCTATTATTGGATGAATGGTTGCTAACCTGTACATTGTATAATTCCCATTTTTAAGTTGTAGTCTCAATATCGGACTCAGGAATTTGCAAAAAATGCGACAGGTGTTCATTAAACATCTGAGAATCAAGAAGCGTTGTGGGGGATATATATATATATATATATATATATATATATATATATATATATATATATATATATATATATGTATATATATATATATATATATATATATATATATATATATCCACATATATATATATATATATATATATATATATATATATATATATATATATATATATATATTTATATATATATATATATATATATATATATATATATATATATATATATATATATATAGGGGGTGTCCACATGCATTGGTTGGGGGAGGGGGTATTGGGGGATCTCACCACGTATTGAGGGGGTATTGGCGTATTAGGGGGGTGTACTTGTATTGGAGGCGGGTGTCCCCATGTATTTAGGGGTGTCCCAATTTATTAGGGGTGTCCTCATGCATTAGGGGGGGGGTGTCCCCGTGTCCCCATGTATTGGGTTGGGTGGAGGGTAACATGTATTAGAGGTGTTCGTCCCCTGGTGTCCCCCATGTTACCCGTCCTGTTGTCCTACAGTAAGCTGAGAGTATTGACTGAAGTGCCTCTTTGGCAGGTGGGCGGGGTATTGGGGGTGTCCCCATGTAATTGGGGGGGGGGTGTCTCCACATATGAGGGGGGGGGCGAGGTGTCCCCATGTATTGGAGATGTCCCCATGTATTATAGTATAGTATAGTATTCATTTATTTATACTGAGTAAGATACAGAGGCCGCGGGCCCGGATTATGTACTTCCCAGTACACCTTGATGGTATTCGGTGATATAATTATAATCTTAAATTATGTAAAGTTACAGAAAATGTGTGTTTGTTTACGTCTAGTCAGCGTATAAACATTGACCGGGCGTAAACAAACTAAGCCTAAAGGCTTTTGTAGTAAATATGATAATTTATGTAGCAATATAGTATGAGGTAAATGGGGTATCATGTATTAGGTGGGGGTGTCTCCGGGTGTCCCCATGGTATTAGGGGTGTCCCCATGTATTAGGCGGGGGTGTCCCTGTATATTAGAGGGCTGGGGGGAGGTGTCCCCATGTATTGGGGGTATCATGTATTAGAGGGGTTTGTCCCCAGGCGTCCCCCATGTTACCCATCCTGTTGTCCCGCAGTAAGCTGAGAGTATTGACTGAAGTGCCTCTTGTGGCGGCACAATACACACAGACACCTGCTGTAAACACCCGGATGTAAGCCGCATGGTGGCTCAGCAACATACACTGAAGGAAAGTTAGGGAGTGATCATTTCTCAACAACAAGGGGGGGGGGATGGGATGGCGGGGGGGGGGGTGCATGTACAATTTCTGACCCCTCTTGCAGGCGGGTAACAAATTTCAGCTATTTTCAGTGAAATGCCAGTGCATTATTATCCTTCAAAGTTGGCCTGTGCACACACCTATTTTATACCCAAAATGTCAATCCCTTGGGGGGGGGGGGGATGAATATAATTCATGCAAAATCTTAACCCCCTCCATTGTTAGAATAATGATCACTCCCTTAAGGCGCCATCTGACAGGATAGTACAGAATAGGGGACATAATTATTATATACATGTATATCAACAGGCTGTCAATCATATTCAACCTATTCATCAGTTTTGCTCTGGGCCCCACTGGGCACTCACTAGTTGGGCTGGCAACTTAGCCCCATTATATCTCAACTGGGCTTGAAACAGGCTGCGGTTGTGCAAGTTTCGAGTCAATGCGATTCCTGAGTCAATGTGGAAATGTGTCAATTCCTCAGCCCACCAACATGCCTAGTTAGAGGTGGATTTCTAGATCCATACCAGTTTTTATTTCATTTCCAAACATGTGGGAACCAAGTGACAAAACCTATACAGCATACGATATTGAACAGACGCACACCTGTTTTTGGCCTGATGTAATACGTGCTTCCTGCCTGCTTCACTGTAGTTTATGAGTTGTAATACGTTACCCTGGTTACCTGCCTATTACCTGCTGGTACCCTCATACAGCTGGGTACAAGCATAACCCTTTAAGGGTGTCATCATGCATTAATGCATCATGCCATTGGTTGTCATGATGCATGGATGCAGCAGCCCTGGCGAGGAACTTGCCAGCGTTGCATTCAATCACCACGTTAACCCCACCGGTTGAGACACTCCCTAAGGGTCGGCATGAAAATATAATACAGCACTGGCGAGTTACTTGCCCAGGCTGCATTGGTTCATCATGATGACAAATGTCATATTTTAGTGAAATGCAATTACGGACCAGAACGTGCTCTGTTCTGTCATGATGCATCAATGCAGCCCTCCTAGCTCACCACTGCTTTCATGCATCATACCGACCCTAGATGGTTGAATGACACACCTCCAGGGTCGGCATGATGCATGAATGCAGAAATGGAGACTTGCCAGCGCTACATTCATGCATCATGGCTACCAAAGGCATTGCAGATTAAATCACTATGCGGCTGTTAAAGGTATAGGGGCTGTCAGTAGTGACACCTCCACTTCCCAGCTCACAGGATGCCTGCTGTCAAGATGACAGGATATGTTTCACACTGAATGAGACTCTTTTTTTTTGTCTCACACCACACGTATAGAACTTCTTATACTACCACAATAGTCTAGACACTGAATCTTTAACCCCAAGCCACCTTATATAAGGCTAGAATACTAGTACTCACTGCATCCGGACTCTTGCTGGAGAGGCAACAAGACTTGGACCTCAATACTTCACTGATTTCTGGACTTTCTTCTGGCGTTTAAAACACTATTTCAAAGTCCACATTACTGACTTATGAGCCAAAACCAACCATCATGTTAAATACAGTGGTGTTTTCCCTTGAGCAAAAAGGTCAACGCATCATTATACTGGCTAAAAGGGGTCCGCCACCAGTAAATTGAATCCTGCCGGGGGTGTCTTAATTGCAGGGGACTGGAAAAATGTTGTTTAAAATTCCCATGATGTAGGGGTACCAACATTTTGGCCTATATATATAGATATAGATACACACAGAAAAGAAGTATAATCACTGTGACTCCCAACTTGATCACTGAGGTAACTCTCCCCAGGACTCCAAAGTGACATTAGCAGGACTCTATAATAACTTTATAATGACTCCTATTCTAAGACTCCCTCATGATTGGGAATCACTTTAGAGTCCTGGGGAGAGTTACTGCAGTGATCGGGGCTGGACTCCCATTTGAGAGTTACAGTGGTTCTACTTCTTCTCTCTGTGTATGTGTTAAAGGGACTGTGACCTCATGTGACATGGTAGCACATGACTAGAGTGGTTAGCTGACCCACACCTTCCAGCCATAGTCAGTACTGACTTACTGTGTAGTACAGACTACCACCACTGTCTTACAGCCCCCAGGCCCTCCCCACACTGAGCCTCTCCTATCTGCCTCCTCTAAATGAATTCTTAATTGGCCATTTACAAAAGAAAGGGAAGATAAAGGAGAGCTTTCAGCGACTGTCAGTGGTCACACCCAGCCTGCAGTCAGCCTGTGTCAGCTGACTGGACACGTCCCCAGGCTACCCTCGTGTAGGACCACCTAGGACACCACTCTCAAGCTACACTCAAAAAGTAAACTTGTCTCCAGACTCTACCAAGTGAAGGTCATAAAATAAACGAGTCAAAAACTTGTCTAAGTGACAAGGAAGCGGGTCTTCTAGATAGAGATAGAAGACCCACTTGGCATGTGCGAGCCCGAAACCTGACATTTGCCAGCTCCAGATTCTATTTGTGGGATGGTAACCTGATAGGTTAGACAACTTTTGACTAGTTTATTTCATGACAATCACTTAGACGAGTCTGGAGACAAGTTTACTTTTTCAGTGTAGCCGACATCTTCCTTTGTCATCATGATGCATCAATGCAACATATATATCACTCATATATATATGGGGTTAACTCGCCGCTGCTGCATCAGTGCATTCTGCCAACGCCTCTGGGGTACACCGGCCCCTGTATAGGGGCGACATGATGCATGAAAGTGGTACCCATGAGTTACTTGCTGGTGCTACAAAATGACATGGTATAGTATTAAATCAGTATGTTGTACTTAAAGGGTTATTAACCGCCATGGAGCAGCCTGATAGAACATGGCTCAAGGCATACCCTCATGCACCGCGGTTACACTGAAAAAGTAAACTTGTCTCAAGACTCGTCTAAGTGATTGTCATAAAATAAACGAGTCAAAAGTTGTCTAACCTATCAGGTTACCATCCCATAAATACAATCTGGAGCTGGCAAATGTCGAGTTGTGGGCTGGCACATGTCAAGTGGGTCCAGCTAGAAGACCCACTTCCTTGTCACTTAGACAAGTTTTTGACTCATTTATTTTATTACAGTTACCTGGAAGAGACTGGAGACAAGTTTACTTTTTGAGTGTAGCCTTGACTGTCTGAGGGAGGGGTGGAGGTATAAATGTGTTAAGTCTGTGGTATTATATAGTCACATTCTCCTTTTAAACATGGATTTATGTAAACTTCATGGATCTTTATGGAATACCATCAATCATAGGGAACGGGTTACTGAATCTTTCCCAGGAGAACAGACATCTTCAGCACAGAGCACTGGAGATTTTCTAAGGACACTCATCACATATGATAAGGGCGTTTTTTGTGTAATCATTTTTTTACCCCGTGGGGCCAAAATATAAAATTTTCGCGAGCAAATTTCACATTTTTGGAGTTCACACCCTTAGCTGCCTTATGATTTTATCCAAAATATATGCATTGGCAATTACTAGCAATTACCATGGTGACTTAAAGCCAAATGACAAGTCAATTTATAGCACATGTCTAATGCTTAATAGCAAATTCACAGGACTGGGACTAGGAAAACACAACCCTGAAGCAGGAAGTTCAGAAATAGAAAGTTCTCCAGTAAGATGGATATTACTGGGAGGCATACCTTTTTATTACATTCTTTGTTTTATTTGTGAACTTGAAGTGAACTCGTTGTTTACCTGGGAGGCAGAGAAGACATAGATATGTTTGTTTTCTGTCATTGGTGTTTGTTTTGTGCTATTGGTGTTTGTTTTGTGCTATTGGTGTTTGTTTTGTGCTATTGGTATTTGTTTTGTGCTATTGACTCCACCCTCTCCTCTTCTCATCAGCCCTTTAGCGATATCAGTGTTTATAGCTACACTGTAAAAAGTTGGTTGCCATTTTTGTAGGTGTACAGTAGATTCTACTGTAGATGTACAGCTCATTGTAGGTGGGCAGTAGACTCTATTATAAATATACAGTAGATTCTACTGTAAATCCTTTCTACAGTAGATTATACTGGACATGATCTGCAGTATATTCTACTGTGTACCTACACTAACTATTTACAGTGTATCCAACTTTGTGAGATAATAACACAGGCTTAGTACAAAAACCTGTCACGCCTCAGAGACAGAGGCAATGTAGGACAACAGTGTGAGAAAGAGACAGAGACATACAGAGAGATACAGAGACAAACGCATAGAGGCAGAGACGGACAGAAAGAAAGACAGAGACACATGGAAAGACAGACAGAGACAGTCAGAGAGACAGGGACACACAGAGAGGGATAAATACATATAGGCGTGTACCTAGATGCATCATCAACCAATGAGATAATTTCTTGCATTCACTGCAGAATTCTTAGGGTGCATTATGTAACAGCTGGTACCCATGTGACCACTGTTATCAGTGCCAGTACCAGCTTAAGGAATGGACGGGCCCACAGAACGACCATGCAGCATAACCCCTATAGGGACAGAGCCTGAGACAGAGACAGACACAACTAGACTCCATACGGTGACATTACGAACAGAGAGAGAGAGAGAGAGAGAGAGAGAGAGAGAGAGAGAGAGAGAGAGAGAAAGGGAGAGAGAGAGAGAGAGAGAGAGAGAGAGAGAGAGAGAGAGAGAGAGAGAGAGAGAGAGAGAAAGAAAGAGAGAGAGAAAGAGAGAGCAAGAGAGGGGAGAGAGAAGGAAGAGAGAGGGAGAGAGATAGACAGACAGACAAAGCACTTACACAGAGAAACAGAGACATTACAAACCGAGACGGAGACAGCACATGTAGAGATAGACAGAGACATTGCAAACAGAGAGGGAGCAGACCGACAGAGACAGATATACTTGTCTCCTTCTGTCTGCATACAGACAGAGACATATGGCATAAATGTACAGGAGGAGAGACAGGATGGAGGCACAGGGGTGTTGGAAGCAACTTAGCTTTCGGGGGCCACGGCCGAACCAAATGAAGTTCAGAAGGGTGCATGATTCCGAGCGTTAAAAGTGACACACTGAAAATGCTATTGGGGGTCTGGGGGCATGGGCCCCTAGGAAAGTTTTGGTAAATGTTGATATGATTTGGTGCATTTTAAGGTCAATTTGTGGGTGTTTCTTCAGATAGCTATAGAGTAATGAATATAATTTATTAGCATTTCCAAAAAACAAATTGAGGGGGGGGGGGGGCAAAAGATACTCTGGCCCCCCATGTCTAGGATTGGGGGGGGGGGGGGGGGGCAACCCCCCCCTGCCCCCCCCCCTGTTTCGACACCCTGAAGCAGGGACTAGGCTGTAGGGTAGGGAGAGTAGAGCAGGAGCAGAGAGGAAAAATCTGGATGGATCTGAGCAGATTACCAGGGAGCTAACATAGCTCACATAGACATAGCTACAATAGCTGTGGTACTAATAGCCTCTATACTAACCATACAGTGCTAACCCTTTGAGGACAACGTGCTGCCTCAAAAGCAACATTTAATGTCATGATGCACCAACACATTGCCGGTGAGTAACTCATCGGCGCTGCTTTGGTGCATCATGCCGACCCCTAAGGAGTGTATCAGGGGTCGGCATGGTGAGTTACTCGCAGCACTGATGCGTCACTCGCCAGGGCTGTATTCATGTGTCATGTCAACAAAGGGAAAAGCATATTTAATTAAACACTTTAAGGACGGCATAATGCATTAATCCATCATGCACTTTGTGGGGTTTTGATGCATGAATGCAGCCCTGGTGAGTAACTCGCCAGGGCTGCATTCAAGTACAATGCCGACCGTAAATGGGATTGAGAAACTCCCAAAGGGTCGGCATGAGGCACCAATGCAGCACGACTGGGGCTGCACTGGTGCTATATGATGATAAATGTCATCTTTAAGCGCCATGCCATTTATAAGGGGTTAAAGATGGTATAAAAGCTAATAGACTTCCGAAAACTTTTCTTCAAAATGGATATAATTTCAATGTCAAGGGTTTTGTTATTATTTTAGCTGATATGCAGTACTCAATGTAAAATATATTTGTCTATAAATGCATGATTTGAGATAGAAAACAATGTTGCTTATTCACCTCACTGACTTGGTGTCCCCCCTATGTGAGCATACCGTGAACTAAGCTAATAGGGAAAGCACTGAGCCATGCAGTATAAACACATAGCTATAGGGAGTTTTAGTGTCGACCTACAGTAAAAAATATTGCACTGCATGTGCTTATCTTATAAACTAGCACACTGCTAACAATCTTAAAAGTTAGGGAAGACGTATGGGATAGGATATGCAATAGGAATATGATAAGACTAAAAAATCTCCAAACATTTAGCTGACACACCATCTTTAAAGCACTCTGTCGTCCTTACAGGGTTAGACAATGCGGCGTGTAGCGTTGGCCCACAGACACACACATACCGGTGCTGCCCCCAGCGGCGTGCCCATTCCACACCCTGTGTGGGGTAGGGGCCGTGCTGGGGGGTAGGGCTGGGGGCAGGCTGGGTGGTATACACTGATGTTCTTTGGCTCCCTATACAACTGATCTCTCAGTCACTATAGTTCCTATACCTTGTCTGGGAGGACCTGGTGAGTCCCCTGACTGTGAGGGCATTAGGACCTTTATTAGTATTACTATTGATACCTACAGGAGGAGGCCAGCCTTATCCCTTTGGTAGTGTTATTAAAGGCCATAAAAGGGGTTCTTATTAGCACTTCAGATATATTATAAGACTCCCACAGAGAACAGATTAGCCAGGCCCTTTGTCGGCCTCGCCAGGTTCTCCAAGACAAGGTATACCCAAGTCATTTGGCTCCCGATACGACCAACCTCGTGTAGGTCAGTTAATATTGTCATGTTGGTCTGTACTGACCAACTCACCTTAGTCTCCATTTCAAGGACTTGAATTAGGCTTTTTGAGTAAGTCATTAGTCATATGTTGCTATGCCTCAGTCATTTTTGAATAGCATTTGGTCATGCCTGACCAATGTCCCTATGCCTAACCTGGGATAGCCACTTCAGACTAAATGCTGCGGCATTTAGATTTTCTGTTTACCCGGTCCCCGCACTCCCAGTACAAACCTGACACCATCCTCGCTATGGGGATTCAAATATATCCTGTTTACGCAGATCCAGGAGTGGGAATAACACACATTTTGTAGTGAAATAGCGGATTCTATGAGCCTAAATGCACCTTTTTTAAAAGAAAAACGCTGACATCTTTTTGAAGCACAATTTTGATAAGGAAGTAATATAGACTATTAAACTATCCTGACAGCTACTATCCAAACCATGCTACCTCTTTTCCTTTCTATTTATCAAAGTCAGTTCTGAAATCTTTTACAGGTCCATTTTTCCACGTTTTCTGTAACATGAATTGTGTCAGATAGATTGGGCCCAGAGTGCAGCTCGGACCGGGGTGGTATAGTGCTACAATAATCATGCGCTGGTTACAGCGACAAACGCTGATAAGACTAAGACTGTCCCCTGTTTGTCCCCTATTTGTACCCACAGTGGCATGTCTTATCAGTGGGTTTGACCTCAACCATACTGAAAAAGTTAACTCATCTCCAGACTCTTCTAAGTGACTGTCATGAAATAAACGAGTTAAAAGTTGTCAAACCTATCAGGTTACCATCCCACAAACCCATCTCCAGACTCGTTTAAGTGACAAGGATGCGGGTCTTCTAGCTGGAGTTGTCAGATAGAAGACCCACTTGGCATGTGCCAGCCCAAAATCCGACATTTGCCAGCTCCAGGTTGTATTTGCGGGATGGTAACCTGATAGGTTAGACAACCTTTAAACTTGTTTATTTTATGACAGTCCCTTAGACTAGTCTGGAGACAAGTTTACTTTTTCGCTGCGAAATTTAAAATGGCGGACTCACTGCGTATAGCTCCAGATTCCTATAGTCTGCGGCCTCAGCCAATATCCTAAAACATCCATTAGTGTACACATGTCCAACGCGCCGTTCGCTAGAATGGTACTTACAAGTGCTACCAAGACCCGACCTTGACATTTTTCTGGGTTTGGGCGGTGCTTCTCGTCCTGTAGGGACCAGCGAGCAGGAGCTAGAAAATATTATAGGCTGACTTTGACTTCAGAAGAGAATATTTTTGTGAATTACAATGGCCTCTAGATGGTCTGCAAGAATATCATATTATCCTAAAACTTCATGAATTAGCCGCCCGCCCCTGCAGGCCTGTAAATAGCCCTCTTCGCGGGGTGGTTAGTCTTTTGGCAAGTTGAAACTACACAAATTTGATGGTGGAACTTTGTGGATTTTCATCTGAAACAATGCAAATAGTGACTGGATTTGTGCACAAAACTATACCTCTAAAGGACCATATAAAACAATGGATTGTGCTTTCATGGTTTGTCCTGTGGAGACCTTGATAATGGTCCGAAATACAAGCCGTAAAACTGGCATGGAGTGAATTAGACATCTTCAAACCAGTAAGGTAGGAACTCTATTGGTTCATAAGGACTGTGGGGTTTCTCCCCCTAGGTTACGGTCCTGGACCCTTCCACCTGTTGAGACAGAGCTGAGAGCACTAAGTGAGAGGTGTGTGGTCTGAGGCAGCCTGCAGCCTGCCACCTGCTGCCCCATCAGGCCTAAAGCCTAACCAGGCCTGCAGGAGGCCTAACCAGGCGTGCTGCCATGGTGCACTGAGGCCTGCTGGTCAGGTCTGGTGGCCACTGAGTCACACTTTCTGTGTAAAACTGGTCTGGTATGTATGAGTGTATAATAAAGTGCTCAAGTAATGTATAAAATTTACACCCCTACCTTTATTTATTTTTGAAAACTCAATCACAAAAATAATACTTTGGTTGTTCACACCTTAGGGAGTGGTCTTTTTTTTTTTCAACAGGGGGGGGGGTTGGTGGATTTTCGCGCGAGCGGGTCGAAATTTTTTTGGTCCCCCCCGCGGAAGGGGTCACAAATTTTTCGGTCCCCCCCCCTAGGCAGGTTGAAAATGAGCGCGGCCGACCCCTTTGAGCTATAGTAACGCGCGGGCTTTTTCGCTAAAAAGGGGTGTATTTTTTTTGGTCCCCCCCTCAAGAGGGGTCCAAATTTTTTTGGTCCCCCCCTTCAAGGGGTCCAAATTTTTTTGGTCCCCCCCCCCAAATCCACCACCCCCCCCCCCTGTTGTTAAAAAATGACCACTCCCTTAAGTGCATGCGTGTGGTTTTAGGGGATTTTTTCTACCTGGGAAATTTCCTGGCAGGATAATTCTCGCCTACTGTCATGGTAAGTGTGTTCCCCTTAAAGTTGGTTTATGGTTATTTCCTGCAATAATTCTCCGAAATGTTATTATTTATTTATTTCCATATCCTTTAAAACGGCCAGTTCCTCTAATTAATCCCTCTATGGTGAGAGGCCAATCAGGGCCCGTTACTAACCTGCTCAGCCAGCTGTGATTGGTCAATCCAGGTCACATGTCAGGCACTATAAAATGTCACTTTTTCAGGACCACTCTCCCAGCACAGTCTCAAATAAGACACTGCCAAAACGTACAGACTTCAGGAACTCTATTGTGGAACAAGGGAGGAAAGGTGTACTATAGCCGTCTCACATTGCCATTTCAACACACCAAAAATAGTTCCTAGGGATATGCCAGAATTTCCCCATAAAGACATGATCAATAGTTCCATAATTTTAAACAATTGTTGTCCACACCTTCGTTTACACAATTGAATCAAATCATAGTTTGATATATAAATATCTTAGAAGCGTGGTGTAAGTAAGTTTTAAAGGTGATCGGCTGCCTTTTGGCAGAGAGGGAAGTAGTGCCGTCAGGAACGGATGGAAGAATCGGCTGGGAGATTGTTTCAGGACTAGTGCCAGTACTGTGGTTACTGCGGTGACCTCACTGTATCCCATACATAATCTTCACACCCCTATACACAGATAAAGACCCCACCTCGGCATTTCTTCATTTATAGGATTTAAATATACCTGAATATGTATTTTAAATTAAAGAAGGACAGTAGTTTGTCCCTCCTCCAACCTAGTTTTTTCAACTTTGCAATAATTGGACCACTGTATTCATTTCTCTCTTTGCTAGAGAGGAGGGGATGAGATTAGGCGTGGTAGGAGGTAGGTGGTATGGGGCGCTGAATGGAGCATATTGTGGTGTGTGTGGGGGGGGGGTGAGTGGGGGGGGGGGGGTTGTTGTGCCATATGGTGGGTTGTCCTCGCTAGCTGCCTACCGCCACTCACCCCTACTTAATAAACCTTATATAAACCCTCAACACTCACTCCCCAACACTCTATATACACTCAATGTAAACTCTCAAGCTATACTGTGTTCATGACCGGCTTTGGGGAGAGAGCCAGAGAGTAGGGTGGAGACGTAGGGGCAGGCAGAGATAGTTAGGGAAGTAGAGGGGCAGGGAGGGAGGGACAGAGAGTATATGTAGAGTAAGAGACTGAGACAGAGGTCGAGACAGAGAGACAGCAGCGACAGGGAGGGAGGCAGAGGCAGGGAAGGATACAGGGACAGGGAAGGAAGACAGAGACAGAGAGGGAGGCAGAGGCAGAGAGGGAGGCAGAGACAGAGAGGGAGGCAGCGACCAAGGTAGAGGCAGAGAGGAGGAATGACAGAGAGAGAGAGAGAGAGAGAGAGAGAGAGAGAGAGAGAGAGAGAGAGAGAGAGAGAGAGAGAGAGAGAGAGGGAAACAGAGGCAGAGAGTCAGAGACAGAGACATGGAGGCAGGCAGAGGTAGAGAGGAAGGCAGAGAGGGAGACAGATGCAGAGAGGGAGGCAAATGCAAAGAGTGCTGGTTCCTGTTCGCTGGTTCCAAGCTAACTACAGGGACTGCCTAAACCCAGAAAAATCCAAGTTCAAGGTCATACTGGCTTTCCCCAGAGCCTTCCTTCGGAAGGATTTGGGAACGAGAGTACTACTATCCCAGAAACAAGGTCATTACAGATGGTACTAACGCTACCAGATTGAGCCTGGTGAGAGGGTGTGAGTGGGTGTGGGAGGGTACAGGCTCAGGCAGTGTAAGGTCGGTGTGGAGTTTACTGTTATGGTTCTATAGATGGAGTTTGTATTATTCCTCAAGTGCCCTCAGACAACAGCAACAACAACACACATTGTACACACTACAGTGAACCGAACTTCTGATGATTTAACACCAACACACCATTTTTATAATACTGCTGTATGAGGGTCTAACAACACATTCTGCCCATCAAGTAGACAATATAAACCTCTATACAGGAGTAGTAAGGGGTAGGCTTCTGTGTCGGGGCAGGGAAGCAGACAAATCTAGACGGTAATAGGTTAAACAGCACTCATTGTTCCATCCATGCATGTCTAAAATGGTCCCATTTGTATAAGCTTCTTCTTTTCTTTTCTTCTTCTTTCTTCTAACACACTTTGTAGAAACATGCTTTCATATGGTATAAGATTGGTTTTGAGGAGAGGGGGAAGCTGTCCCTTTAAACCCGCAGTTCTTACTGCACGTCCAGTAACAGTCAGAGTGCAGTCGGGACAGGTACTCAGCTCTATATATAGGGGCGCTGGGTCTTTAAGGGCCGCACAGCGCGTTAATGTGTTAAGGCATAATGCCCTTTACTTGTCGAATGACATCGCATATTGCAGACATGTCCTTACAGGATTAATCAGCATAATCTGGATCCAAACTCGTCTTGAAACTTGGTCCGGACACTTAGTTGAGCACGCCATATTTACGGCAACTGAGCTGTTGTAATTAACCATTCACTAAGGCCAAATAAAAAAAAAGGTTTGTTTCAGGTAACATGGGAAGAAACTCTAGGGTCGGTAGGTCGGATTTTCTTTTTTTTTAACTTTTTTTTTACTTCCCCTCTAGAATTGACCCAAAAAAGTGTAAAAATGGGGAGATTTTTTCCCAACATTTTGTAAACCGGAAATTGACCCCCAAAAAGTATAAAAATATAAAACTTTCTTCAAAATTGCATAATAAAACGTAGGGTCGGCCCTGTTTAGATAGGGTCGGTTGGGTGACCTGAAACAAACCTCTTTTTTTTGGCCTAAGTCACTAGAATTACAGGTCAGACCACACATCGCCCCACACACCCTCACTCCCACCATACCGTTCCCTGTGCCTCCTCTTCAAAACACCATTTGGTTGTCCTAGTAGAGTGTAAATGACTACACGAGCCTCTCCCCAGTGTCCTACAGAACACAGCTAGCCATCCACGCACCACGCTGTACTGCAGTGGGGGAGGGATACACTCTACCATGGACATCTTGTTGGGAATTCCCTACTGAAGTGAAGGCAGAACCAGTCCGACCGTTGGGATTTGGGACACCTTTGAGCAGACACACGGACCTGAGGAAATACACACTCAGGGGGGTCACATACATGCACTAAATACCCTCAGATCCTAGTCGGTATGCTGATTAACTTATCAAATACACTGATATAAATTAGTTTAAATATGCCGTAAAGATGTACCATGAATGATCATGTATTACTGGCATACCTTACTGGTCGGCCAGTGGTGTATCCAGTATTTCAAAAAGGGGGTTGCTATTTTAGGGTAAGGAACTTTACATTTGAAAAATTAAAGTTCCTCCAAAGGGTCGGGGGAGGGCAAGCTCAAAACTTGAACAAATTGGCTAAATGACCTTCACCTAGCTCTGTAAGTAGTGCAGGAAGTAACTGCGCTGTTCCCCGGCGTGTAGCTGGTCCCGCAGCAGGAGGCAGGCAGGTACCAGCGGTCAGACACCATTACCGCACACCGGCACCCAGCTACGGCCATCAGGCACGGGCTGGTTACCGGCAAGTACCCCAGTGAGGCAATCAGAGCCGGCAAATCACCACCAGCCACCCACACTGTTAACACTTTAAGGGCTGCATGATGTTTTAATGTATCATAAATACCCTGTCAGCATGCCCTTTCAGTAGTATATCACTCTAGGGTCGGCATGATGCTTGAGTGTGACCAGGGCTGCATTCGTACATCATTACGATGGAGGGTATAAAGCACTATGCGGTCAATAAAGGGCTACAGGTTGCGTTTATTGCCATGGTTGATGTGATAGTTTGAGGCCATGATTGGGTATCTGTTGAAGCCATAATGTGGATTCTGTTCAAGCTACGGTTGAAGCCATGGTGTGGCTTCTGTTCAAAATACATTTTCACCGATGATGTTGCTTCTGTTGAAGCTACAGTTGAGGCCATGATGTGGCTTCTGTTGAAGCTACAGTCGAAGCCATGATGTGGCTTCTATTGGTGCTACAATTAAAGCCACGATGTGTCTTCTTTTGAGGCTACAGTTGAAGCTATGATGTTGCTGCTGTGGAAACCGCAGTCGAAGCCATGATGTGGCTTCTGTTGACGCTGCAATTGAAACCATCATGTAGCTTCTGCTGAAACTATAATTGAAGCCATATGATGTTGCTTCTGCGGATTGCCACAGTTGCAAACCTTGATTTGGCTTCCGTTGGAGCTAGAGTTGAAGCTATGGTGCAACTTCTGTTGAAGCGACAATTTAAACCATGGGGTGGCTCCTGTTGCAACCACAGTGGAAACTATACTGTGGCTTCAGGTGGAGATACATCGTAGTCATGATTTGACATATGTTGAAGTTACAGTGGAAGCCATGATGTGGTTTCTGTTGACGCTACAGTTGACGCCATGATGTGGCTTCTGTTGAAGCTACAATTGAAGCTATGGTTTGGCCTCTGTTGAAACACAGTGAAAGCCATGTTATAGCTTCTCTTAGGGCTAGAGTTGAACCCATGGTGTAGCTTCTTCTAATGCGACAATTGAAGCCATGGTGTTGGAGCCACAATGAAAGCCATAATGTGGCTTCTGGTAGAGATATAGTTGAGGCCATTATGTGGCTTCCATTGACGCTATAGTTGAAGCCATGTTGTAGCATTTGTTTACGCTACAGTTGATGCCATAATCAGTTGAAGCCACTATATATGGCTTCTGTTGGAGCTACAGTTAATATCCTAGTGCGGCCTTTATTGAATCTAGAATCGAAGGCATGGTCCATCTTCCATTATAGACACAATGGACAGTTTCCTAGAGTTACAGTTGAACCCAGGATGTAGCTCCTGATGAAGATGCAGCTGTGGCAATGATGTGGCTTCTATTTCGAAGATAGACTTCAACTGCTAGAGTGGATTTCATGATGTCTTTTCGAGGCTGAGTTATGACTTCTCTTGGAACACTTGAAGTTAAGATCGGTTTTAAAAACGAACTGAGCCAAAGGCTGGTCCGTAGGTTCATAGGGATTTGAAGTTAACATGATGGTAGGTAGTGTGTAGTGGAACTGGAGTTAACCCCTTAAGGGAGGAGACAATTTCCAAGGTTTCATGTTCATCTGTCGTTGTAAACTGTAATGCACCAATGCAGCTCCAGTGTTGTATTGGTTCTTTGGAAATTTATCAACCTCAAAGGCATGAATGTAGCCTAGCGATTCACTCGTCATAAATGTATTCATGACAATTATCACAATTAAAGCACTAAGCTACACTTAAAGGGTGCTCTGCGAGTGAGGCTATCCCTCTACTCGGGGCAGGGTACACGGGGGAGGGGCAGGAGGAGACCGGTAGGAGACCAGCTGTCTCCCGGGGAGAAGATTAGTTTTAGCCGGCAGGAGGCCCCCTCCCAGCCCGTACTGACCCCGACCCGGCCCCTCCCTGCTATTCAACCCTTTAAAGGCCGCATAGCGCTTTAATGCATCATGATCTCGGTTGTCATGATGCATGAATGCAGCCATGGCCACTGCATCCGTGCATCATGCCGACCCTATAGGATTGATGCTCTCAGGAAGGGTTGACACAGTATTAGTATGAATCTACCTTTAGCGAGTTACTCACCAGCGCTTTATTTATGCATAATGGCGGCAAAGTTCATAATGCATTAAATCGCTCAGCGCTCCTTACAGGGTTAGGGCTGTGGTGGGGTGATGGAGCAGAGATTGAGGAGCACGAGTTAATGGGACAAACAGATACAGGCGGAGAGTGTGGGTCTATGTGTAATAGGTGCAGTGAGTGGATGAGGGTGGGGCGGGGGGGGGGGGGGGGGTTGGCGGGGGGGGGGGGTAGTGGCAGGGGGGGGCAGATCGTGAGTACGTGAATAGAGTAGGGAAACATGAGGGGAATAGATGTCTACTAGAATCTAATACGCAGAACCTTGAGGTTCTGTTGGAACTTAATCTGAAGCCATGATGTGGCTTCTGTTTGAGCTAGAGTTAGTAGTACAGCGTGGCTTCCGCTCAATCTCAAATCTACATTTGAAAGCATCAGTAGGCTTCCATTGAACATACAGTTGCTTCTGTTAAAGCAACAATAAAAGCCATAAAGTGGCTTCCATTGAAACTAAAGTTGGAGCTCCGGTCTTGGAGCTCCAGTTGAAGCCATGATGTGGCTTCTGTTGTAGCCATGGTGTGGCTTCTATTGAAGCCATGATGTGGCTTCTGTTGAAGCCATGATGCGGCTTCTGTTGGAGCCATGATGTGGCTACAGTTGAAGCCATGATGTGGCTTCTGTTGAAGCTCCACTTGAAGCCATGATGTAACTTCTGTTGAAGCCGTGATGTGGCTTCTGTTGAAGCTACAGTTGATGTCATGATGTGGCTTCTGTTGAAGCTACAGTTGAAGCTGTATGATGTGGCTTCTGTTGAAGCTACAGTTGATGTCATGATGTGGCTTCTGTTGAAGCTACAGTTAAAGCTGTATGATGTGGCTTCTGTTGAAGCTACAGTTGATGTCATGATGTGGCTTCTGTTGAAGCTACAGTTGAAGCTGTATGATGTGGCTTCTGTTGAAGCTACAGTTGATGTCATGATGTGGCTTCTGTTGAAGCTACAGTTGATGTCATGATGTGGCTTCTGTTGAAGCTACCGTTGATGTCATGATGTGGCTTCTGTTGAAGCAACAGTTGATGTCATGATGTGGCTTCTGTTGAAGCTACAGTTGATGTCATGATGTGGCTTCTGTTGAAGCTACAGTTGATGTCATGATGTGGCTTCTGTTGAAGCAACAGTTGATGTCATGATGTGGCTTCTGTTGAAGCTACAGTTGATGTCATGATGTGGCTTCTGTTGAAGCTACAGTTGATGTCATGATGTGGCTTCTGTTGAAGCAACAGTTGATGTCATGATGTGGCTTCTGTTGAAGCTACAGTTGAAGCTGTATGATGTGGCCTCTGTTGAAGCTACAGTTGATGTCATGATGTGGCTTCTGTTGAAGCTACTGTTGAAGCTGTATGATGTGATTTTCGTTGAAGATACAGTTCCTGCCTTGATATAGGGTTGATGCAATGGTATCACTTCTGCTAAGGCTGCAGTCAGGTGAACCCACACTGAGGCGTCCCCTGACGCTAGAGTTGAAGCCTGGAACCATACTTTAAGTCATGATTGTCATTGAGGCCATAATAGCCGCTATGTGGATATGGTTTAAATCAAAATGAATTTCATTATGAAGTCCATTAAAAAACAGCAAAGTCTATTGGATCCATGGGTGACGCCAGTGTATTGTCTCAAGTCACAATAAAAGTATTTTGATATATATCCTCTTCTGGCATACAGTATCATCGTTATTGGTCATTTGAGATCCCTCTTAGTTTCTATTCTCTAGTATACGGTCTGTGAAGTATCCCTTCTATTACATATGGACGTCTATACAGCAATAGTTATGGCTTCCATTACCTGCTAATAAGGTATATGTCCTTGAGACTGGCTTCATGAATAAGGATTAGATTGAACTAATTATTGAGGTTAATTAGCAAATTATATTGCGTATTTCGCATTGATGATATTCCATTCTGTCTTCCGCTGGGACTATATTTGCCTAGCCCCTATTGGGCTTTGATGTTATTTTATGCTGTCATCCGCTGAATTATTTTTTTCTTGCCACGTTGATGTAATAATAACCAGTCTACTATACAGATAATTATCTAATTTTGCTGTTTCTTATATTGAATGTGCAGAGGCATCGGACAATGATTTTGCAACCTCAGTAATCCACATTCCTTGTTGGATATTAAATAAAATGTTGATTCTCATTACATCATCTTTACAGACCACTGAGGTGTTTTTCTCCTATTGCACTTTGATAATATTTTATGCTGTCATCCGCTGAATACTTTATTCTGATCACTTTGATAAAATAATAACCATTGTTCCGTCTACAATATAGACAATTGTCTAATTTGGTGCTTCTTTGTGCAAAGACATCCGACAATGATTTTACCACCTCAATTCTCCCCTTTTTTTGAATACTGAATAAAATATTGATTCTTATTACATCATCTTTACAGACCACTGCGGTGTTTTATAAGTAATGTATACAGCAAACAGATGTATTATGATGCTACAGTGTCATGTGCTGACCCCAGGCTGACTGGGTGTCACATGACTACATCTATCCCCATGTGTCACACAGATGGCAGCTTCTGGCAACTTACCAACACTACAACCCTGCACCTGACTGTGTATCATCAGTGTGTATATATTTGACCCTTTAAGATAAATTTGTGATTTACTGCCATTTGTTGTCATAATGGGTGAATGCAGCCCTGGGGAGTAACTCGCCAGGTCTTAACTCACCATTGCTACATTCATGCATCTTGCCGGCCCTATTAGGGGTTATTCGCCAGTGTTGCATTGGTGTATCATGACGAGAAATGTTTCTTTAGATCACTGTTAAGGATTGATATGTGTACCTGGAATAAATAGTATTGCAGATGTCATCTTCCAATGGGGACAAACATCAATTAAAGCTCAAATCAACATTGGCAATTGGTTGATCAACTAGTTGATTCAATGTTGAATTAATTGCTGTGCTTGTTTTAGTGGTGAAGGGAGAGGGGAAGGCTAAAACCGCCAGATATATAGGGATACATTCATCTATCCATCTATATCCACACGGACAATTAGATGGAGAATTAGACACACAGAGGCAGGGCAAACGGAGAGGCAGAGAACTCGGATGGAACTAGTATTTCAGAAACTGCCCACAATGAAAAGAACAACACAAATATAGGTTATTTGTTACTATTTCGGGTATCATCAAATTGAGTTTTGACCTCAACAAACAAGGTCATTGCGCATGCGTACATGAACGAGTGCTTTGTCACCATGGTGACATGACCTCCTCATTCCGTCCGAGTGGATCCTTTATTCAGCCTTTGTCTCCCTTTTTACCAAAGCAGCAGTTTTGTCATTAGTTGAGATTTACATTCCACATGCATAATTTGCCATACGAGGGCTTGCACTAGACACAGTATAATACGCTGATACAACCACATGTTACAAATCACAATGCCGTATGTACACTGTAAATGTAGCTGAGCAAAAGAATCTACTATAGTTTTATAGTATATACTACGGTATAGTCAACACTGGAGAATTTGGCTAATCCACCAAAAGATAAAGTCAATTGATAAAACTTCAGGGGGTTATTAGCAATTGTAATTCTCCAGGGTGATCTGTATAACATAGATGATCCCACAATTGACATTCAACCCTGCCATAAACAGCCTCAAACCCTGTGAAGTAAGCAAGTGTTTTGGTCAGAGGATACTGAGTTACTCTTTAATGACACTTAAAATGGGTTGTTCAAATGTGGTGAGTGATGGTATCTGATGTTAATGAGATAGCACCTGTAATTGAGGATTACGACCTCACAGGAGGGCAGGTGAGGAGGGAGTCTCGCCAAATCCTCTGGTATTGACTATAGTAGCTTACGCAACAAGGAACGAACCTGTGGAGTCACTAGACGCCGCCCATTCTGTGCATAATCGCAAATCACCACTTTTGGCATAATCTTATTCCTTCTTTGATACACCCCTTCCTTAGAAGATTACAGGTTGAATGTGTATTTGTCATACATATGTGCAAGAAGGGAAAAGAAGAGCGGGGGTTGGGGGGCGGAGCGCCCCATATCAACATAAGAAGTCGCTCATATTAAGATTACAGGAAAAGTGGGCTTTTTAAGATTACAGGTGGAATGGATGGCGTCTAGTGACTCCGCAGGTTCGTCCCCCCACGTGCGTAGCGTACACGGGCAAGCTGCCAAATATCCTCAAACAATATTTCGGTACGTTTAAGGGATTTACCCATGAAAAGGATATATGTCTTTGGTGAACAAGTCCACCTCACTGATTGTAGGGATGAACACTCTATCACTCCCCCATCCCAACACCCTCATCACCCCCCCCCCACACACACACACATACACATACACATCACCCCCCCCCCCACACACACACACACACACATACCCCCCTCCCCCATGACACCCCGCTCCTTTCATGGTGGCGTTTGTACACTTGTGTCACTCATGTCACCGGAAAACGAGCAGCCATTTCTCATCATTAACCTTTAAGGTCCGCATAGTGCTGCGATGGGTATCAGGACAAGTACCCATCGGGCATCTACCCCCCAGACATCTACCCCTAGGACTTTTACCCCAATGGACATTTACCCCATGGAACTTTACCCCCCTTAGGACTTTTACCCCCTAGGACATCTACCCCCCTTGGACTTTTACCCTCTAGGACTTCTACCCCTGGGGAAATCTACCCCTCCACATGATGTGACTCAACCATATGGGCATCTGGAGGGGGTAGATGTCCCCATGGGGTAGAAGAGCTAGAGGGTAAAAGTCAATGGGGTAGATGTCCAGGAGGTTAAACGTCCTATAGGGTAGATGTCCGGGGGTAGATGTCCAGGGGGTAGAAGTCATAGAGCCCTTCGATGCACTGTACCCATTTGCCATCATGATGCATGAATGCAGTCCTGGCAAGTAACTCGCCAGTGCTGCATTCAAGCATTATGCTTACCCTGCGGGGTTCTAGACAAACACAGCGCCAGTGAGTAACTCGCCAGTGGTGTATTGGTGTACCATGTCGCCCATTTAGGAGTGTATCAACCCGGTATCGACTCCATATGTTTGGCACGATGCTTGAGAGCAGTCCTGGCGAGTTGATTGCCAGAGCTGCATTCAAGCATCATGACGACAAAGAGCATCGCGCTCACCAATACAGCAGAACGTCGTCTCGTTATAAAAGGGTTAGCATAAAAACGTGGGCGGAGAAAAGGCATACCTCTTTTTTTTCCCGTGTTATCATCATTTCTCATATTTAGTGTGGCCCACTGGCCTGTATCGTGTCGGACTGTAGTGTGGTATGTGGAGGTAGTGGATGCGGTGATTTTTGACACTAAGTCAGGGCAAACACCAGTCTCAGCCCCCAACTCTATAACAGTAGAGTCTGGGCAAACTCTTATAAAAAACTTGTTTTACTAACTTGCCCCCAGGAGTTGAACAATCAAATCCTGTACACCAATTCCTGTGCACAGCCTGGCAGGAAGTAACAATCTAAATATAGCAGTTCCACCAGTCCCATTTGCAGCCCTTGTGGCGGAAAAAGGTACTGGTTGAGCGAGTCTGGGCAAACACACAACAGATGGGAGTATTGAATTGAGTCCATTATCGAGACATAATTGCAGAGATGCCACTTTTCCTACTTTTGCAGGAATTCCTACTATTTCACGGGTATTTCTGTCGTAGAGTATGTTTATTTCTTACATGAAATTGATTAACATCTGAAGATGTTGTCCACCAGGGAGTGGCATCTTTGCTATTGGAAAGGTGATCAAAATACCTGCAAAGGTGTGCAATGTAGTGACGCCCAGATTGGCGCGTTTCTAAAGCTGTCAAATTAGGTGGGGCTGGAAAGAATACTAAGCTCTGCCGTGGTTGGTGGCCGGGGGTGGGGGTGCGGGGGGGGGGGGGGGGGTTGGTGGATAAGATTAATCTGGACCCCTGTCACGGGGAAGGGGTGGTAAAATTGTCAGGAAATCCCTCAGCCATGTTGTTGAAACATCTCCACCCTACTTGTCTCCTCGGTGAGAAAACGTAAATCCGATCCACCCTCTGTAGCCAGGTGTAGTTTAATACGGTGTAGTTAAGGGGGCGGACAGGTGGCTACCAACACATCCACCCCTGCTATATATACCCCCCCCCCTCCACACACACACCTCAGTCTCAGACACCCAGCCCAATGCTCAGCTATGGGCTGGGTGCAGACCCTCTCTTGGCCTTTGCACCACTTTAGTGACATAAATTTGTGTATTGGGGAATACACACCCATCAACAAAGAGATTTGTATCTAGAGAACAGGGGATAACTAATGTTCCACTCAAAAAGTAAACTTGTGTCCAGACTCTTCCAAGCGACTGTCATAATAAAACGAGTCAAAAACAAGTCTAAGTGACTGGGAAGTGGGTCTTCTAACTCCCACTTGGCATGTGCCAGCCCAAAACACGACAATTGTCAGCTCCAGATTCTATTTGTGGGATGGTAACCTGATAGGTTAGACAACTTTCGACTCGTTTATTCTATGATAGTCACTTCGATGAGTCTGGAGACAAGTTTACCTTTTCCGTGCATAGCTATGGGCTTGGAGTTTTGCACCAGATTGGTAACGTGAAGTTTGTGTATTGGGGAATACATACTCATCTGCAAAGAAATTAGTATCTCGAGAACAGGTGGTAATTAATGCTACTGTATATGAAGTCCTGCACTTGAAAGAGGTAATTAAAATGTGTGTATTGGGCTGGATGGCTGCTTGCTCCCAGACTATCCAACTGGTAGGATAGACGCTGGCCGAGGCTGCACACACCTACACCTACATACAACCCTCTACCATACTGTTACAGTACACTGAAAAAGTACACTTGTCTCCAGACTCGTCCAAGTGACTATCATAAAATAAACGAGTCAAAAGTTGTCTGACCTGTCAGGTAACCATCCCACAAATAGAATCTGGAGCTGGCAAATGTCGGGTTTTGGGTTGGCACATGCCAAGTGGTTCTTCTATCTCCAGCTAGAAGACCCGCTTCCTTGTCACTTAGACAAGGTTTTTGACTCGTTTATCTTATGATTGTCACTTGGAAGAGTCTGGAGGCAAGTTTATTTTTGAGTGTATATACCTGCTACCCCTGTCGCCCCACCCTGCCCCCCTCAGACATCAATCTGGGTAATCTACCCTTATTGGGGTAGAGCTCTGTATACAGATAGTGTCTACGCCAATATACCCTGTAATGATAGCATGATGTACAAGAATTCATATTTAGTTGTGGCCAGTGAATAACTCACCAGCACTTGGGAATGTATCAACACAGTAGGGTTGGCATGATGCATGAATGCAGCACCAGCCAGCTAATCACCTTTAAAGATGGTATATCAGCTAATAGACTTCCCAAAACTTTTCTTCAAAATGGATATAATTTCAATGTCAAGGGTTTTGTTATTTTTTTATGATATGCAGTACTCAATGTTAAATACATTTGTCTATAAATGCATCATTTGAGAAAACAATGTTGCTTATTCACCTTACTGACTCGGTGTCCCCCCTATGTGAGCATACTGGGAACTAAGCTAATAGGGAAAGCACTGAGCCATGCAGTATAAACACATAGGGAGTTTTAGTGTCGACCTACAGTAAAGATTATGGCACTGCTTGTGCTAATTTCATATGTTTATATACTGCCAATAACCTTATAAGTGGAGGAATATGTATAGAACATGATATACAAAAGTGATATAGCATTAGTTAAAAGTCACCCAAATTTAGCTGATATGCCATCTTTAATAGCTGGATTCATATCATGCATCATGCCCACAACAGGTCATGCCAATATGCTGCCCTCAGCCATGTAAGGCCCACATCCAACACAAAGTCAGTATGCATCATACCAGGGCTGTATTTATACATCATGCTGACCAGTTGAGAATGTATCGACCACATATGGCTGCATTCATGCATCGTGACGAGCAAGGGCATAAAGTACTAAAGTAGTGTATTGTCCTGAAAAAATGAGTAAGTGAGTAATGGTTCTTTAACGCCATTTCGACAGCTAAGATCATATTTATGGCGAGAAAGGTACATCAGACATGTACATGTCTCTGTGTCCACGCCTATGGGAACCAGACATACAAAAGAGGGGACAGAACAGACAAATTATAGTCCCTTTTAAGATGGGCTAAGGAAGCCCTGTCCTTAAAGAGTTATCGGGTCCCCTACAGACCAGGTGCTGGTGTAGTGGGGGTAATTGTAGATGAGGTACCAGATAGGAGGCTGCATGTGTCACCTGCAACTACAGAGATTTATGTACACATGTGTCACCATCTGTGCAGCAAGGGGACGAAGACAGAGAGAGACTTAATAGCAAGAGAAAGAGAGAGAGAGAGAGAGAGAGAGAGAGAGAGAGAGAGAGAGAGAGAGAGGGGGGGGGGGAGAGGGAGAGAGAGAGAGAGAGAGAGAGAGGAGAGAGAGAGGAGAGAGAGAGAGAGGAGAGACAGACAGACAGAGTGAAACAGATAGAAAGAGAGACAGAGAGCCAGGCAGTCAAAGAGATAGACATAGACAGACACAGACAGAGACAGACAGAGACAGAGACACAGAGAGATAGACAGCCATACAGACGGACATGCAGGCAGACAGCCATGAAGAGATATAAAGACAGACGGCCAAACAGATAGAGACAGACATACATACAGAGACATACACATAGAGACACAGATAGTCAGAGAGAGACAGAAAAAAGAGAGAGATAGGCATACATACACACAGATAGATATAGACAGATAGAGACAGACATACACACACAGACAGACAGAGAGAGAGACAGAAAAAGAGAGAGACATACAGACAGACAGATAGAGACAGATATAGACAGACATACAGACAGACATTAACATCACACTCACATATATGTATATAAATGCCCAGAGAAGTGACACACGTAAATTTACTTTAAGGTAAACACAGAGTACATATACAATGTTTTAAACTATGGATACGGATGCTTACCCCATACACAGAGAGAAAAGTGAAAGTCAGCTGGACTCACATGCCACAGTCAGGCAAGTGTCGCCAAAAGCACTCTCATGTGAGAGTCAGGCTGACTTTGACTGTAGAGAGAGTCCAGCACTGCCTGACTTTGATGACAATGACAGTCGAGCAATGCTGGACTGTACCTAGAGTGAGAGTACAGCGATGCCAGAGTCTGGTTATCGAGAGTCGAGCTAATGCTGGACTTTAGCCTCATTGAAAGTCAGGCATAGCTGGACTCTCTTCTGTACAGTAAGACAAGATGCTTATTTGCACTGGGGGGTAATGTTTTAAATTATATATATATATATGGCCTTTCCTACACTTGTAAAGAAATCCCTTACAAAATAACACTGTTGTCCTGAACAGGCAAGGGTTTGGTATCAGAGACCACCAGTCATTTAGGTATGTAACCACATCCCAGTCGGCACAGAAAATTGAATCAACATTGAAAATATGTTGACAATGTTGATTCAATGTTAATTCAACATTGATTCAATGTTGAACTGCATTTTGTGCCCATTGGGATAGAGCTACATGTCCAAACATAATGGCAGAGGTCATCCCAGAATCATTATATTTATAATTTCCAAATCCACAAGAATGGCGTCATAAATCCTACCATTAAGCCCAATACTGCATTGTGTCCCCACCTGGTAGCAAACAAATAAGGGTCAGGCTAACTGACCCTCATCCCAGATACAGACATTGCTTGACTGTGGAAAGAAAGTCAGACTGACTCTGGTATGAAGATTTGTCTAGCCTGACTGTGATTCAAATATCATGCTGACTGTCAAAAGGGAGTAACTTTATTGTACTATCAAAGGTGGCTCAGCCTGACTGTTGTTTAATGGAAGTGAAAGTCCAACAGACTATCACACATGAGTCAGACACTGCCTGACCCTGGGGAGAGTCCAGCTGACGCTCACTTGTTTCTCTGTGTACCTGCAACTACAACCCTGCATCAATATAGACCCAGGTAGTTTTTTTCCTGCTACATAGTTTTAAACTCGCACACTGTTGAAATCGATGACTTTCCCTTTTTAGACTTTGTTCAATAGAAGCATACTTATAATCAATTTAATTCTATTTTATTTTGGAAACCCACCTGCAGGAATGATCCGGTTTGATAAAGAGGGCACGTTGAAGAACATTTGAGAGAGGACTGTGTTTTTTAAAGTTTTTTCTCTCTCTTAACCCTCTAAGGACGGTATGAGTGTATTAACCTATGGTGCTGCTATGCAGCACTGGCGAGTATAACTCGCCTGGGCTGCATTCATACATCATGACATCAACATACATTAAAGAAGTATACAGTATTTAAAGGGTTATCCCATGCGTAGGTGGTAGCGAGAGATGAGTTTAGACCTTTTTATCCGTTCAATATCGATGTCTTTCCCTGTATAGACCTTGTTCAATAGAGGCACAATCAATTTGATTCTATTTTATTTCGGGAATCCACCTGGTCCTGACTGATAAAAGGGCATGTTGCTCTTTTCCTCTTAACCCTCTATTGACGGTATGATACATGTCAGCTGTCTATTTCCCTTTTGATTGTTCAATTCATGGGATATCTGTTGCTCACCTATGGCTATCTTCTCCCCTGCTGTGGTAGACGTACAGCATACTAAATGCCTGTCCCTCTCACACCATGTCTATATGGTGTAGGAGGTCAGTGTCTCTGCAAGAACCCTTGCTTTGGTAAATATGTGGAAGCAGTATTTCTGTCTCCGGCTCATCTCATAGAGTCGATCATCCTGGATACGATCACAGAGGCACGCCTAAGGCCTACCTTATACCTTAAGTTGTAAAAAAACAACCTTGAGAAAGTCTCCTCTGACTAAGTCTCCTCTGCATTTAGTCAATGGGACGTTAAACTACCTAAACAAGCAAACAAACAAACAAAATACATTAACCTATCACCTCTCTTCTTTCCCTAGGTACCTCGGCCTTGCCAGTTCAGCATACCAAACCACACTACAGAGCCCCAGCATCAACTTCAAGTCCAAGTGTTCTAAGATCGCTGTGTTTGAGCCGCAGCAGCGGGAGCTGTGTCTGAGGAGTAAGAATGTGCTGGACATCGTGAGTCAGGGGGCCTCCATGGGCATAGAGGAGTGTAAACACCAGTTCCTGGACCGCCGCTGGAACTGTACCACCTTCAACAACACCAGCGTCTTCGGAAACGTGCTCAATATAAGTAAGTAAAGAAACTGATTTTTGATTGATTTTTTTTTACAGATTGTTTATTTTTTCAGGTGGATATTTGCGTTACAGTTTTTCCCCTGCGAAGATAAACATTTTTGATTTCCAGATTCAAAGATCTTTTCGATGTATTTCTTCCCTGCCAAATAGTGTGAAACTTTCATGATGTATAAAATCATAAAATCAATGACTTTCTCTCTATAGACCTTGTTTAATAGGGATCAGGCTGGTCATCCTATGGGCGCGTCCATTACGGAAGCTGGCACTGGCGAGACAAGCACTGGGTGTACTTCCCTTAAATTGGCTCTGTGTGATTCAACACCTGTCCTCGGGGGGGGACACTCTACCATGTATTGGATAACCACTGTAGCACAACTCTGAAAAGCGGTGGAGGTGAATTTCCATCAGATCCTGAAAAGGGGGGCAGTCAGATGTTGTCAAGGTCCTGATAAGTAGGGCGGTTAAAATCATATCATTTAATTGAGCCGGTTTTCTTGCTGAAAGGGATGAATAAAATTGTATTTGTATAAAATTCAGGGACACCTAAACTTGAAATAGCTCATCAAATCGCCCAAACTCTGAAAAGGGGGACAGTCAAATCTCCCGACCTCTGAAATGTAGAGCGGTCATATCTCCAAGCCTCTGAGAAGTGGGGCGGTCAAATCTCCCAACCTCTGATAAGAGGGGTGGTAGGGCGGCAGTTGTTATCTATCCTTAGGCTGTGTCTCACGACCTTGGGCCAATGTTTTTGTCTCTGACCGGGTGCCAGCTCTGACCGGGTGCCAGCTCTGACCGGGTGCCAGCTCTGACCGGCCTGAATAAAATCGGGTTATTTAGGGCAGATGTAGATAGAATTTGTCTGAAAAGGTTAATGGATGTTATAACGCTCTAAACTAGTCATTAGTTGTCCATTTTTATCATCATCTGACATAAATAACCCGTTTTTATTCAGGCCGGTCAGAGCTGGCACCCGGTCAGAGCTGGCACCCGGTCAGAGCTGGCACCCAGTCAGAGACAAAAACATTGGCCCAAGGTCGTGAGACACAGCCCTTAGAGACTCAGTGCCCACCCCGGGCACCTATCCCTCATACATGTATGAATATGTAGGAGATGGGTGGGTGTGAATACAGTTGTATTAGCCACAGGACCGTTAGTAAAAAGCATCAATGAACATCAGAAACCATATCTGATTGATTATGCATGCACACGGATCTGCCTACAGTGTACCATGTATATGTTGGACTATGTAGTTTTTGGTACAAAGCTATATTCCCAATGTAAACATAGCAGAATAGACTTTCTAAAGAAGAGGGAAACCATTGAATATACATAACTACATATATGTAGTGTATAAGTATATATGTTCCTTATGTAAGTAAGATCTATGTATATGAATATTTAATAGATATAGGGCTATTAAAGCTAGAAGCAGACAAAGGGTAGATATTCCTTACATAGACACCAGACGGAAGGGGGGGGGGGGGGTGGTGGCTGGACTAGGTGTCCACGGTTACACGACAAAGACTGCTAGAGGGACAGGGAACTGGTGAGAACACACTGGGGGCAGACCCCTAAATTCAACAGGGCCACACAACCTTTTCTCAAAATCGACATACGACATGGGGCCTATTGACATGCGACAGTGGGCTTAAAAGAATAGTGACAGGGGATATGCGATTTAAAAAAAAATCGACATGGGACATGAGCATTATTATGTGACATTGACATATGCGACATGGCCACTTCTTAAATCGACATGTAACACCAGCACCCCCCATCTATACCCCCAACACATACCGTGTGGGGACCTACAAGGTCAAACACCAATGACCTTGAGTCAGCACACCCCCAAGGCGCATGCCCAGACGGATATGACGACAAACACCCCCAACATGTCGGCCATTGTTGTACTAGATCCCTAATCCAACTGAGAAAGTCGCGCGGCACTTTGCAACATGTCGTAAAAACGCCCTCAGCCGAATTACAGCATGTCGTGAAATGCCGCCAACAAAAGGCAGGATACGGCGCAAGATGGCCGCCAATCACCAGGGACAAAACTGTGGGAAAATATTATGCTTTCCGTCTGAGCTAACACTGGCCCCCTGCCCCCGCCCTCTAGTGTAGGCGTGGGGAAAACACGGCCAGAACGTGCATTTTGATTGTCAAAATACGCCTTTTGTTGAAAAATAAATGAATTCTCCAGAGGGGAATTACCTAGACGCAAGCATAATCCCCTATCCAACATGGCGGAGGGCTGACTTCCGGTGGCGGCGGCCACACATGCGCAGTGTGCGGGTTGATAAACAGGCGGTGACGGTGGGAGTGAAGGGGCTGTTTTCGGGTGGATAAGCGGTCCTAGAGCTGAAAGGGGATGTTGTGAGGGGGATAAGGGGCCCCGTGGAGGGGGAGGGCATGTTTTTCTTCTATTAAGTAGGTCTATACAGGTGGGTGGTATCAGTTACAACGGCAGGTGTGGGGAAGCTGATATAGCCAGGTATGTGGAGGGAGGGGGTGAATGGACAGGGATATCTTTACGCCACCACCTCTCCACAGATAATCTAAATGCCTCGGCTCGTAGTCTGTGGTGGCTATCCCAGCTTTAATAGTGACAGCTAGGGACATTAGTCAGGCATGACCAAGTGCTATTCAAAAATGACTTACCACTTGTGCTTTACTCAAAACGACCTGGCCTAATACTCATTGAAATCGAGAAGACTAAGCTGAGTTGGTCAGATCTGACTACCCCGACTAGGTAGGTCGTATAGGGAGTCAAGAAATGACTAACTGGCTAAGTTCTGGAGCTTGACGATTAGCAGTGTATGGCCCACTATAGACTATACAGTCCTCATGCTGCAGTATTGGTCAGGACCAACCAGTCTTTCCTGTCTGGCCCCTCATTCATCTTTCAACAGTTGGTATATTTGACATATGAAATGGACGTGTTTTATTTTTACTGTCAGTGTCTTCTCCCATATACTCTCGTCCCCAGATCCCTCCAGAGGAAGGCTCTAGTAGTTTTACTACATTTAAGACGTAAACTTGGATTTTGCTGGGTTCGGGAAATCCCTATTGTTAGCTTAGAACCAGTGAACAGGAACCAGAATGAATGATGGGAGTTCTTGCATCATACCTTTACTCCTAGTTCTGGTTCCTGTTTGCTGACACTATGGTCGGCATGATGCACCAACACAGTACTAGTGAGTTACTCTAGTGTTGCATTTGGTGGATCATGAGGCATCATGTGGTCCTTAAAGTGCTAATGGTACATCAGCTGTCTGGGAGACATGAGGCGTCATGCTGTCCTTAAAGTGTTACATGTATGTCAGCCCCTCTAACCAGCTAACTACCAGACAGGGGGACAGCCGTGTTTGCCGACTCCTGCCACCTAATACCACTTCGGACACGCCATTCTGAGACCAAACCCAACAGAGGAATTCCCTCTCTGAGGGGCCAAAATCTGCAGCAGATGTATCACTCTCACAACACAGTCTTAGTGTGACTCAAACTTAGTTGTATAAATGTCATACATTGGCCTAGATTAGCAGTTGGTGGCTCAATATGTCCGTATTCGTACAGAGAGGTATTCTGCTCAGATGGCGCCATATCTCGCGACAGAATGCATGCACACCTGCAGGAGTGGGGGTGAATACCTGTAGTGAGTCTCCCCCAGGGGGGGGGGGCAGGTCCCTGGGGCCAGGTTTGGCACTTGAGAAGGGAACAATGCATATTCTGGGCGGCATAGTTTGTGCTGATGGCATTCAGGGGCTTCAAGAGCTTGTCGTATTGTATAACCCCAGCTGGCGGGCAGCGAACTGAGAAGGTTGGGGAGCAGTGGGAGAAGGGGGAGTGAATTCTGGGCATAGCTGCCTTTGTCAGAAGTCCCATAACTGAATTAGCACAGAGATGGCGGGTTAGAAAGAATCCTGGCCACATGAGGGAGAGAGGGAAAGAGGGAGACAGGGAGAGACCAACGAGCAGGTAGACAGATAGACAGATAGACCCTGACAGGGACAGCGGCAGGGACAGACAAACACAAATACAGAGACAGACAGCGAGAGAGCAGAGAGAGAGAGATTAATTTGTACCCAAGTGAGAGACCGACAGATAAAGAGGCAGAGACCTCCGAGAGCAACAGGCAGAGGCAGGGGGTATAATCCAGAATGGGGGGGGGGGGAGATAGACACATGTATATGCAGGGACTGAAAGGCAGATGAAGAGATATAGAGAAAGACAGACAGAGGCAGAGATGCAGTAAAGACATACAGGAGAGAAGGAGAGCCACTAAATGACATTGCTTAGGTAGGTATAGGTGCTAATAGATGCATCCCCTGCCCACATCACACTGAAAAAGTAAACTTGTCTCCAGACTCGTCGAAGTGACGGTCATAAAATAAACAAGTCAAAAGTTGTCTAACCTATCAGGTTACCATCCCACAAATAGAATCTGGAGCTGGCAAATGTCAGGTTTTGGGCTGGCACATACCAAGTGGGTCTTAGATCTCCAGCTAGAAGACCCGCTTCCTTGTCACTTAGACACGTTTTTGACTCGTTTATCTTATGACCGTCACTTTGAAGAGTCTGGAGACAAGTTTATTTTTTCAGTGCAGACATTGAGGGGTAGAATCCCTGAATAGTAAACTCTCTCCTCAACAAGATGAAGACGTCCGGCTGTCTGCCTGTTGTAACCCACACCCCATACCTCACCCTCACCCCACCCCACAAATTAAAAATATATAGACCCATGCATCAGGAAAAGGTGACTTTTAGATAATAAAGTTGTCATTACGTTAGTTTTCAGTGGCGGATCCAGGATTTTGAAAAGGGGGGGGCGCTATTAGAAAGATCCTTCCTCCCCAACCTTTGGACAACATTTTACATTGACAAAACGTGAATATTGGCCTCTAAATCCGCCACTTGTTTTAGCAAAATCCTCATAACATTGTCTGTAATGGCTATGTTTGCAGACACCTCATCTCAGCAGATACACAGGGCAATTATCTTTCAAAAAGTGTACATTCGAAGGCAGGATTTTGAGGTTACATCTATGTATTTGTCAGTCAAACTTCAGCAATGTTCCAAAACGTAATCAATTTTTTTCTTCTGAAAAGTCACCATTCCTTGCTGCATTGGTCTATAGTATGGAGCAGGGCGGGGGGGGGGGTGGGCGTGGCCCCGAGGTCAGGTGAGTGGCACTCACTTTGACGACACCTTAATCTACAGGTGACGAACTGATGAACACAAGTAGCCTGTACAGGTGTGGTGGTAAAGTAACGACACAGCAAAGGTTGCTCCAGAACACTATTATGACAGGTTATTTCATAGGTAGGTAGGCTTCTGGCGGAAACTATTGAGGATTTGTTTAGGTCTCGAAGGTTTTCCTCACAACATTCTTAATTTAACAGGAGGGATTTGAGACACAATACGCAGAGAAATATGTGAGCGCCATGTCGATTATATTGACATCGTCTCCAAAACAACTATATTTTCTTATACTTAGCTGTCAATCAATTTAACAAGAGTCAGGCAATGGGCTCTCTTCCCGGAGTCTGATAATGCTGGACTTCTGAAGTTTTGAAGGAGAGGCGTCAAGAGTCAAGCATTGCCAGACTCAGGGAAGAGAGTTCAGCACTGCAAGATTTAATATACTCTTTCTCTGTGCAGTGCACACAGAGAGAAGAAACCGAGTCCAGGTTGCCTCCAGAATGACTACCCTCTCTGGGGGAGCCAAGGCTTCCTAAGGGAGCCTGTGACTCCCTGTCTGAGCTAAGTGAGTCACCTGGGAGAGTCTCAAAGCTTCCTGACTCACCCAAGGGAGTCACTTAAGCACCTGGGCTCCGCTAGAGAGGGGAGTCATTCTGGAGGCAACCTGGACTCCCTTTTGACGCTGTTTCCTTTCTCTATGCAGGTACCTATGCTATCTTTAGGAGGATCCTATTGTATCTACTTAACTTAAGGGCCTCATTTCCCATCACACCGGCAATTGTCAGCTGTTGTGGGATTAAGTTACACTAGGTGGTAGAAAGTTCTTCTGCCCCTGCAAGATAAACCATCAGCCCTTTAAGAACGGCATGATACCTTATTGCATCAAGCCCTTGGTCCGCATGATGCTTGAATGCAGTCCTGGCAAATAACTCGCCAGTGCTGCATTCAAGCATCAGGCCGACCCAACAGGGTTGAGACACTCCCCTAGGGTCGGCATAATGTACCAATGCAGCACCGGCGAATTACTCACCAGGGCTACATTGATGCATCATGATGATAAATGTCATCTTTTAGCGACATGCTGTCTTTAAAGGGTTAAAGGTACGTGACCCTTCACACAACGTAACAAGACGAGGATTTACGGTGCCACCGGAACCGGAAACAGCGCAGAAACATGCTTATCCTCACGCTACCTTTGCTAAACGTACATTTCCTGACTGATGTTGGGCTCTATGCCCGTGTTTCCCCTTGTATATTGTCAGGGAATTTTCACAAAGAGACCCCCTCTCCCATCGTTTGTCACTATATTGCAGGCAAATTGGCCACTACAGATTTCAACTGTCAGGTTTCGCCAAATCATCAATGCTTGACAATTCAAATACTAGTGAGCCCTAGATTACTCCAGTGTTGCTAGGGCTAGAATTAATAAAAGCATGTTTCAGGTAATATAGGAAGACAGTGTCAGTAGGTCGGGTGTTCTTTTTTTTAAAGATCTTTTAAACGTGAAAGTACTAGCCAGCCTCTGTAAACCCTAAGATCGACCCCAAGAAAGTTAAGAAAAAAGAAATTGAAAAATTGCAATTGAAAAAAAGTAGGGTTGGTCAGGACTAACTTCGGGTGACCTGAAACTTTTTTTTTTTAATTTGGCCAGGGTACGACCAATCGGTAGGCAGTTACGATGAATTGACTTTTGTCCGTCTAACACACCCTGACATTAGAACAGACATGTAACTGTGACAATGACCCTATATTAAATAGAGCTCTATTTCGCAACATTACCCAGGACTCCACTGGGAAATCTAGTGTTATTATGAAGTTAGAAAAAACAGGGACTATTTCTCATTGAGCATTTAACATAGTTTCAGCGTTTTTATCTGCCCCAATGGCTGAGATACGGATCACGATTATCGTCTTCCACATCTGTCTACAATTTGTCCCCTCGTATATATACATCATTGCAGAGCCCCAAAGAATGTATCCTTTCAACGTTAAACTACACAGACAAAAAAAGACAGCGTCAAAAGGGAGTCCAGGTTGCCTTAAATTAGAATGATTCCCCTCTCCAGGGGAGCCCAGGTCGCCTAAGGGAGCCTAGCTGGCTCTCTGGTTGATCTGAGGGAGTCATCTGGAGGAGGCTCTCTGGGGTATATATGACTCCCCCAGGTGACTCCCTTAGATCAACCAGAAAGTCACCCAGGTTTACTTAGCCGATCTGGACTGTCCTAAACAGGGGTGTCATTCTGGAGGCAACCTGGACTCCCTTTTGACGCTGTTTCTTCTCTCTGTGTGGGTACCAACTTGTTGGCGTTTAAGAAAGTTGGGGCCAAGTGGCCTACTGTGGCAGAAAACGAGCGAAAAGGGAAAGTAAATGACGGACATATATAGAAGGAGACAAACGGGGGAAATGGGACACAGCCTGGGGCAGTGACCGAAAAAAGGTGAAATCTTTTTTACCACCTTTAGGGGGTCGAAAAATATTTTTGCCCCCCCCCCCCACCTTGTAATAAATAGACGAAGGTGTACTAGTTTCAGTCTGTTGACTGGGTTATTTCACGAGTTGACCTCGGGCCGTATTTCACGAGGCCGTAGGCCCCCCCACCCCCATGTCACTTTTCGTCACTAAATCCAAAGGGGCGATCCATTAAGTATGTCACGCCCGAAGGGGTGGGGGGGTCTTTTTTTTCTGTGACAAAGTGTGACAAGGGGGTGGGGGTGGTGTATAGGATTGTGTGACGTCACACTTTCAGATTTTTTCAAAACCATATATTAAATAAATGCTGCACTGCTGTATATGCATTGCCACCAAGCAGCATCATAATCTCATGTGTGCTACTTGAAACAGTATGTGGGTACCACAGCTAGGTCTTCCATGTGACTATAGGCCTACATGGGTAGCCAGAATTATCACCGTGTCGCCGTGTCGATTTTTAGCTAGGGTACCGTGTCGCCGTGTCGATTTTTATTCTATACATTCTGGTCCATTTTTCTGTGTCCGTCGATTTTTAAAAGGGCCGTGTCGCCCGTGTCGAATTTAAGAACCCCCCGTGTCGCCGTGTCACGCGTGTCGAATTTTACCTATGTATAGTCACTTCCATCTCAGAGGAAAGGATAGCAGTGCCCGGGGGTTGTATATTTTATATAGATGGGTGTGCGGCTGGCAAGGTTACATTTTGAGCAAGATCCTCCCTCCTAGGGCCTACCAAGGGTCCGCTTTTCACAAGAATCCCCTCACCAAGTATCACTTTTCACCAGCATCCCCATCACCAAGGGTCATTTTTCACCAAAACCTCCCTTACCAAGGGTCACTTTTTTGGAGATTTCAACAAAACCTGTCAAAACAAAGGTCACTTTGGAGTTCTCACCAAAATAACTTGTAATCAAGGTCACTTTTGACTAAAATGCCTTTTACCAAGGCTCACTCGTCAGAGAATCTTCTTAAACCTAGACACTGCACTAGGGGTCACTTTTCTCCCTCGCCAGGGAAAAGGATAGCTGGAGGGCCAGCGGCACACCCATGTTGAAATAAAATTGAGGCCCCTTCCCCAGGAAGCAGTTCCAGCACACCTTATATTCCTGTGAAAAGAGACAAGAATCCATGGAAAGAGGCCACAAAAATCTATTGTGCCACCGATACTTGTGTGATTTTGTTAATGCCTCTTTGAACTGTTGTGATCTGAAAGGGTTCTAGTCAATTACATCCACTATTTTCCTGCCGAGGAGGACTTGAAGGACTTGACAGATATCTGATGTCATATTTTCAACACTTTAGTACCAATCTAATTGTATTAAATCTAGGTTACAATGTATATTCAATATAATGATAGGCCTTATTGCACTGCTTATCAAAATATGTGTATGGTCTTTTATATGATACGGTACTAGGGGGGGGGGGGTTCAGCAGATTTGTGACATACTTTTCTGCGGGGTGTTTGGGCAAGTGTGACAAAGTGTGACATGGGGGTGGGGGGGTCTTCAAAATGGCCAAAAAAAGCGTGACATACTAAATGGATCACCCCAAAGACCCACCCACCCCCTAGCAGGTGACGTCATTTGTGAACGTTCCCCTTCGATTAAAAATACCAAAATTATGGTAGGGGGGAGCCTAAATAGGCTAATATGACGTATTTCTACGCCGTTCAAATGTAAACAAACCGCCGTTTTGATGACGTCACAGGGTCGTAAAATACGGACATGGGTTATTTCACGGGGGGAGTGAAATACGGACCTCTTTGGTTAAGTCAATGGGACTGCTGTATTCCATAAAAAACAATTTATGACCACTCCTTAAGCAGGGTCCTGTTTCTCCACAAATTTGCGGAGCTCCGCAAATATATACGGATGTCCGCAAATATATACGGAGGTCCGTATTTGTATGCTTAAGTACCAAAAAGACATAATTTGCGGAGCTCCATAAATGTATTTGCGGACGTCCGCAAATTTGCGGACGTCCGCAAATTTGTGGAGAAACACCATCCAGACACAGAAACACAGAAACACAGAAGAGAGTCCATGGAAAGGAGCAGTGTAAAATATACCTCAGAGATGTAGTAGAAAGTGGAGGATAAAAAACATCTATCTATCTTTCCCGCCACATTCCTGTCCGAGGCGCCCCCTGTGGCCGCGGCAAGAACTTCAAACATAACTTCCGGTGTGTTCTCTGTGGGCGATAATGGAGGAGATTGCGGGTGTTATCAGCGTCCGGCGGCGGGTAGGTATGCTGACGGGCAGATAGGGTGGAACTGGAAGAGGGGAGCGGGGAAACTGAGAATGATAATGAGATGTTGAAGAGATAGCGATGGTATTCCAAATCTACTACTGTGACATACATCTAGACTTCTCCTAGAACTGGCGTTATATGCCTGTAGGTAGGCAGCCAGATTTTGGTGAGTTGCATTTATGCATCCTGATGACAAACAACATGGTGCATTAAAACACTATGCCATCCTTAAAGGGTTGAATATTCTGTGGGATATATTTCTCCCTAGTACCCCTTTAAAATTCCCCTCCCCCAACTGCTCCAAATATTATTTAAACAGGGTAGCAGGAGGAGGAAGACTTGTGATCACAGATGACAAATTGGGTGCTGGCTGGTTGAAGGAAACATGATGTGTGAGTCCAGGTACAAGTAGGTGTGAGGTAAGGGCTGGGAGCAGCTCAGGAGGGTAGATAACAACTGCCGCCCTACCGCCCCTCTTATCAGAGGTTGGGAAATTTGTCCGCCCTAGTTCTCAGAGGTTGGGGGATTTGACCGCCCTAGATTTCAGAGGACGGGAGATTTGACCGTCACTCTTTTCAGAGGTTGGGAGATATGATGATCTATTACATGTTTAGGTCTCCCTGAATTTTGTACAAATACAATTTTATTCACCCCTTTCAGCAAGAAAACTTGCTTAATTTAATAATATGATTTTAACCGCCATACTAATTAGGGGCTTGATGACATTTGACCGCCCCCCTTTTCAGGATCTAATGGAAATTCACCGCCACCGCTTTTCAGAGTCGTGCCGCAGTGGTTATCCAATATATGGTAGAGTGCCCCCCCCCCGGGTGTGAGGTGCGGGCTGGGAGCAGCTCAGGAGTAACTCAGACATGACTGATGATGTAACGGTGCATGTAGCTGTAATAAATCACCACCCTGCCGACACACCTGTCTGTCTAGGTGTTAGCGTTAACCCTTTAAAGCATCCAACTCTTTTTTTTTTTTCATAAATGCAGTTGTGGTGAGCTTCTCAAATTCAAGCATCATGCTTGTTACTCTCCTTTGCGATTGGGCCTAAAGAAATAGTTGGGTTCTAGTAACATGACCAAAATAAATTGGGTCGGTAGGTCGTTTTTTTATGGTGTTTTTTTTAGTGATAAAAGTGACTTTTAGTGGTAAAAACGCTAAAATTGTCATAAATCTTTCTGAAAATTCTACAAGGATTAGGGTCGGCCCCAAAATCGGAGGGTCGGTCGGGTTACCGGAACACAACTCCGGTGGCACTCTGGGAGTGGATTCCTGCATCATGCTGGCGGAAGACCTGTGAGAGGTGCATGTAGCTGTAATATATCACCGTCTACTGACAGAGGTGCTCATCCAGGTGTAGGCCTTAACCCTGTAAGGGCTGCAGAGGGCTTTAATGTGAAATAAGCCCATTGTCTGCATGATGCATGGATGCAGCCCTGATGCATGAGTAATTCTGTAGTGCTGTATTCATGCACGGTGGCATGCATCATACTGACCCCCACAGGGTTGATACATTCCCAACCACATGGTAGGTGTGATGCATGGGTGCAGCCCTAACGAGGTTCTATCGTTGTAATCATGCACTACAATGATAAGGCTGTGTCTCACGAACTTGGGCCAATGTTTTTGTCTATGACCGGGTGCCGTCTATGACTGGGTGCCGTCTATGACCGGGTGCCGTCTATGACCAGGTGCCGTCTATGACCGGGTGCCGTCTATGACCAAGTGCCGTCTATGACCAAGTGCCGTCTATGACCGGCCCTCTAAAAAAGTTGTTCGGAGGAATAAAAACAAATTTAATTTCTTTTTTTTTTACAATTTTTACGATTAAAAATTGTAAATCTATTTTTTTTAATGTTTATTCCTCCAAACAACTTTTCTAGATAGCCGGTCATAGACGGCGCCCGGTCAGAGACGGCACCCGCGCGGTCATAGACAAAAACATTGGCCCAAGTTCGTGAGACACAGCCATAATTCCGCACTATGTGGCCCTGAACAGGTTAACAAACAGGCCTCACACCTGATACCAGGTTAGCAGTGTAAGGTGATGTGGTTATCAGGGTGATGTGTGTACTCCACAACTCACCCTTGTCTATGCTCGCCAGTGTAGGTGAAAGGCCCGGGGGGGGGGGGGCACTCTACCATATATTGGATAACCACTGCAGCGCAACTCAGAAATGTGGTGGCGGTTAAATTCCATCAGATCCTGAAAAGGGGGGTGGTCAGATGTCATCAAGGCCCTGATGACTAGGGCGGTTAAAATCATATAATTAAATTGAGCAAGTTTCCTTCCTGAGAGGGATTGATAAAATCGTATTTGTACAAAATTCAAGGAGACTTAAACTTGAAATAGCTCATCAAATCTCCCAACCTCTGAAAAATGGGGCGGTCAAATCTCCCAACCTCTGAAATGTAGGGTGGTCAAAACTCCCAGCATGTGAGAAGTAGGGCGGTTGAATTTCCCAACCTCTGATAAGAGGGGCGGTAGGGCGGCAGTTGTTATCTACCCTCAGAGACTCAGTGACCCCCCCCCCCCGGGGTGAAAGGCTTTCAGTTATTCACCAAACTTCCCCATCCACAGTCAAGCATTTTAAAGGTAGTCAGGCATGGTGAATCAATTCAGGCATGGTGCTCGCCGAAGCTGAATTGGTGCATCAATAATACGACATGCCCGAGTTAAAGGACTAAATCTCTTGGGGAGAAAATAGGAAACACAGGGAGAGGATCCAGTCCTTATAGATTGCAAAAAGGAACCTACAATCAGGTGGTATGCTGATTACTCACATCACCCGGTCCCTGCCGTCCTGTTCAACTGTCTGTACTCCCTGCCCTCCTACTCTCGTTCCCAAATTCTTCTGAAGGAAGGCGCTGGTAACAGGCAAATGACCTTGAACTTTGGATTTTGCTGGGTCTGGGCAACCCCTGCTGTTGGGCAGGAACCAGCGAACAGGAACAGGAAATAGAACCAGAATGTATGATGGTAGTTTTAGGTAGTTTTACCATCAGTCTTTCTGGTTCCATTTCACGAGATTTGCTGATGTTAGTGTAAACACCCTGGCTGCGGGAACAGGTCCGATCCCGGTAGAGGCCTATATGTAGGATTTCCTACCATTGATAAAACATGTAGATGTGTTGCGGAAGATTGATTTGACTTTTATTAAGTTCACAAGTACCATACTGAAACCGGCAAGCGTCCAAACCATTGAAATGGGGCCTCTATAGAAAGAAATGGGGGGGGGGATTAAGATATATTTAATTTAACACTATAATTTTATTCAAATTAGATTTTAAAACAAATCATTTTGAAGCTTGCCTGTAAAAGACGTCACCTGGTCAAAGAGGTCACCCGGTTAACGACTATCAACTTGTATCGATCTCATAAGACAGAGCCATAAATTCCCCAATACTCAAAGAACAGGCTAGTCCTGACGTACAATCACGACTATGTAGAGGGCAGTATTCTGTACTGAATTCTCTCACCTGAGGCAGGGTGTATAGCAGGGCAGCATGGAGTGCCTGTGGCTTCATTCCCAGGAGGGAAAAAGGAGTAAAGGCTGACAGGAAGATGGGGGAGGGAACCCTACAATCAGCCCCTGAATCACATGCATCGCCAAGTCCCTACTTCCCTAGTACCCCCCCCCCCCAACCCATCTCCCCCCCCCCACCTCACACCTCCCCCCCCCCCCCCCACACACCCCCTGAATGAAGCTGTCCCCATCCTCGCTAAAGTATTTCACAAATTGCTTATTGGTATAGGTGACATGGGTAGAAAGTCTAAGGTCGGTAGGGTCGGTTTTATAATATTTTATTTTACATGAAAGTTTTAGCCACCCTCTGTGCATATCCAAAAATTGACCAAAAAGTCATAGAAATGTGAAAAATTGCTTAAAAATTGCTTAAAATCCATGTAACATGCCGCTTTATTCATATCATTTTATTTAAACAAAAATGTGCAAAAGATACGAAAAAAGAAGACTTATTATGGATTTACTTAATTAAAACATGAATTGTATTTGACTTTACATGTGTATTATCATGCATTTAGGGTGTAGAAAGCCTTAAGAATGCTAATGATAACCCTTCCTCTTTATTTCAAATAGACTTGAAAATTAACCATTTTGATACAAAGGTTTGAGAGATGGGAGATGGGAATTCTCCCAAGCTTATATCCTCCCAACGCACATATGGTGTCAGTTTGTAAGTTGAGTGCAGGGAATGGCCCTCCCAGAGTCCCACCATCACGACCCTTACCCCTAGATGTGGACGACTTGAGACCGGGGAGACCCAGGGAGTTGAAGCCCCAGGTACCCCCCCCCCCCCCCCACCCCCCCCCCCCCATCCCCAGGGGCCCCCACCCCCCGCCGGGCCCCCAACCACTGAGTGTGCAGAGGTAACCACCAGGTAAAAATGTACAAATGACGGGGTGCGGGGCTCAGGCTGCCAGGAGGGAGGACCTTAACCCTCTAAGGGCTGCGGAGTACATTCTACGCAGAGAAAAGAAACAGAGTCAAAAGGGAGTCCAGGTTGCCTCCAGAATGACTCCCCTCTTCAGGAGAGCCCTGGCTGCCTGATGGAGCCCTGGCTGCCATGAGGGAGTCACCTGGGTGAGTCACATAGCTCCCTGGCTCACCTAAATTAAGGAGTCACATAAGGACTAGGGCCCCTTAGAGAGGGAAATCATTCTGGAGGCAACCTGGACTCCCTTCACTAGGGCTTTATTCATTCATTATATATACGCCGACTTTTGGGAATGATCATACAGCGCTGTACGGTCGGCATGATGCATGAATGCAGCCCTGGCGAGTAATTCGCCAGGGCTGCATTCATGCATCATGATGACAAAGAGCATACCACATTAATCCTTCAAGGATGGGCATCATGCCCAAGGTCGCCATGATGCATGAATGCAGCCCTGGTGAGTAACTTGCCAGTGCTGCATTCAAGCATCATGTCGACCCTACGGGGTTGAGACACTCCCAAACGGTCGGCATGACGCACCCATGCAGCACCGGCGAGTTCTCACCGAGGCTGCATGGCTTCATCACAATGACAAATGTTATCGTTTAGCGACATCTGCTCTTAAAAGATTAAAGCGCCATGCGGCCCTTAAAGGGTTAATAAGTGTGAAAGTATCTCACATTTCTGCATGAGGGAAGTCATGTAATTTTAGTGTAAATACCAGGGTGGGTTTTGTGCGGGGAGGGAGGGGCGGAGACCCAGGGGGGGGGGACGGGATAAGTGCTACTGATTGAGGGGTGGAGATAATTCAATATTGGCAAATTGTAGGGCTGGGGTGTTAGCAGGGACAGGGTGGGGGAGGATGGGGGGGGGGGGGACAACGAGCCTGGGAGGGGCACTCACAGTGTCTCCTATAGGGAGGAGAGCCTACATGGCATGGGAGCCGCCATTTTCTATCTGTCCCCTGACTTAGAGCAGTGCATTGTGGGTAAATCTGTTATCAGCCACTGACACCTAGGAACAATGGCCACTGATAGCACTGATAACATTGATGTATGGCATCCCACCTCTATCTTAATCACCTTAATCACCTCCCCATTGTCTCAGGTGTGAAGTGAGGGACTTAGCCTGATTGGGAGCCAATGCATTGAATACACTCTGACTGTCATGACATGTGGTCACCAACAGAGGTGTTGATGCTTTATTGCTCTGAGATTCAAGATATTCATATTGCTGTAAGCTTATCTAATTAAAGGCCATTTGATGGGAAAAAGATTGATCTAATTTATACAGAAGATAAACATATAGTAAATGAGGGAGAACCCTCCAAATTAAACTTCACAAAGAGGGAAAATGGAAGCTTGACACACGACTATCTGAGCCCCCTGGTACATGCCTCTAGAACCAGCATAGGCTCTCCCTCGTATAGACACGATGTATGAACATCACCCTTATCAAGGGGGTTACATTCCGGAAATGACATGCTGTAAATTGGAAAAAAATGACAATTGACATGTCCAATGATGTGATTTGTGTGTTTTGTATGTAACACTAGATTCCCTGGTGGGATTATATTCAAAAATCGAAAAACGTGGATCCCTCCAGGGCCCAATAATACACCCCTTACCTTGGACTTGTGAACCCGATTCCAAGTTAAGGCACCCAAATAGAGGGACTACCCTCCCCAACCCTGGTAGGACGAGGGAAGAAGACATCCAGACATTGTATGGACCTAGCCTAGGGAATTTAAGCTTCGCGTCTATACTTATTTGGGACGGCATGATGCTCAACATGTCATGTATTTGTCGCCATGATGCACCTCTGCAGCGCCAAGGAGTTACCGCTGCTGCATTGGTGCATCATGCTGATCCTTCGGGACCGCATCCACCCCAGAGGGTCTGTATGATGCAATAATGCAGCACTGGTAGGTTACTCACCGGTGCTGCATTATGCGCTTTATCCAGTCTATACGAAAAGTTTTTCGCCTTGAAGGACATTCGGTCCTGCAGATTTGTTATTCTGCAGGCCTGGCTAAATGTTTGCAGGCCCGGATACCCAGAGGAAATGATTGTATTGAAGGAAGTGATGGTGAATAGAAGTTACTGATATATACAAATAATTTTGATAATTTTAATTTTGATAATTACAATTGTATAACGTTGGGTAACTTTCTAATATCCAGGCTTTCTAGTCTACTCTCTAGAAACCTTAATAATGGTCCGATTTACAAGCCGTAAAAACTGGCATGTAGACAAGGATCATAGCCAGCCATTAAGGCCGGCAGACACAGACTTTCTGCTGGACCAGAGGGCTTTTAGACGGCTATAGCCGGTTTCCGGCAGGTTTTAGTATAGACTGTTTATCGCCATGATGCATGAAGGCAGCCCTGTTGAGGAACTCGTCAGGGCTGCGACTGGCATCAGAGGCTGCATTCATACATCATTATAACCAAGGGTACAGTTCATGATAACACTTAGTGAAGTATGTAAAGGGTTAAAACACTATGTTACCCTTAAAGGGTTAAATTGGATCGGTATGGGTAGGTTGTGGTATATGGGTATACCGGAAAACATAGGTTTTAGGGTAAGAAGGGGGTACAGGGTAATAAAGGGGTGCAGATAAGTGGGCTGTGTCCGTCCTGTCATCACACATTTGGTGCTGTATGCCCTCCTGGACATTCCCATATGTAACCCTTTAAGGGCCACATAATACATTTATCCAGTATGCTCCTTGTTGACATGATGCATGAATGCAGCCCTGGTGAGTTACTCACTGAATAACGCACCATACCGACACTATGTGGCTGATAAACTCTCGATACATGAATGTAACACTGGTAAGTTACTCGCCAGGGCTGCATTCATGCATTATTGCGACCAAGGGCATAATGCATTAAAGGGGCATTCTCACCACTCGCACTTACCACATGGCAGACTAGAACAGTACTAGAATTGTGAGTGGGAAATGCTCGGTGAGTATGTCACTTTAATGCAGTGTATGGTCCCTAAATGGTTAAGCCCCCTTCTCCCCCGGCATCCATGCATGGGGACCAACAATGACTACACCTATTACCTTGGATGACACCTAGAGGTGTCAACAGTTTGGACATTCCTCAAATATGGGTTGTATCCTGGAATTACCCATCTGTAGCCTACACCCTCAGAAAAATGAGAGTCACTGTCGCCAAAAGCACTCTCACTTGGATGTCAGGCTTTTAGGTGAGAGTACTTTCGGCGACAGTGACTCTCACTTTTCTGAGGGTGTATGTCAATGAGCTATAGGAATTTGAACACAAATATAGAAGTAAAACTGGGCCAGCCTTTGGCATGTTAACCTTCTAAAATCGCCTTTTCCTAGACATCTTGATACATGACATTGTACTCTGCAAAATTATAAAGTAGCGAAGCCTCCCATTTTAAGTAAAAGTTATTTACAAAAGTCAGTGTGCTAACATGGCAATCTAAATGACATTATTCTAAATTTGAATTGGGAATACGGGATCTATTTGGTTCTGAATGGTGATCCCTGTACTCGTTAACAAGACAGACAGTGTACAGTATAGAGAAGTGTTGTAGGTACAAATGTCCTCATCCCAGTTACTTAAAAAGACAAATGAGGCCCACAGCTGTGTCTTAACGTCTTGTGGTGGATCCATTAACTCCTACAAGGTTACGTCGTACCTTACTCCGACACCAGGAAGAGGCTAGAAATCACGACTAAGGGAGTGTTCATCTATTAGTTACAGGGAGGGGTGGTGGATTTGGGGAGAGCGCAACATTTTTTTAATCCTCCTGAGGGGGGGGGGAGGGAGCATAACAATTTCTGACCTCTCTTGAGGGGTCTGGGGGTGGGGTTACTATAATTCAAAGGGGGGGGGGCAGGCGAAAATCCTTCAGCACCTTCGGCAAGGGGAGATGCAAAACATTACACGCGCTCTCGAAGGGGGGCATACAACCTCACCCCCTGTAATTAATAACTTAAATAAGTGATCACTCCCTAATCTGCTAATGAAGCAGCGACGTTTGTCTCTTCCATAGTCTCTGCTGCTGCTTTGTTGTGTGGGGAGTGTAGGGGAAGCATGGTGATCTAACATTTTAATTTGAAAAGGCAAATTTTTGTGCAGATGATTGTTATGGCTTTGGTGATTTGGACATGATGATGAGATAATGTGAGCTTTAAGCTACATTGGTTATAATTGAGTGACATGTCAAAAGTGAGTGTGATTACTGGTGATTGAGACGATTAAAACGAAATAATGACAATTTTCTCCTAGCATGAGTTGCCCAGGTATTGTTCAGTTTTCATAGGGTCAATCATTTGATAATCAGTCCGCAAGGTAGCCCCATGAAACTTATAGCCCTATCTGCTGAATGGTATACTGCTATCTTCAGGACTCTGTCTTATAGTGTCTTGCAATGGTTGACAGGAGCAGGAGGGATGTCGATTTCTCCATCTGCTGGCAGTATATAGTTAACCCTTTAAGGGCTGCATACTCCTTTAATGCATTACGCCCTTCATAGTCAAGATACATGATTGCCAGTCTATTAACCAGACCTGCATACATGCATCATACTGACCCTGTGGGGTTGCTACGACTACAGGGGTCGGCATGATGCTTGAATGCAGCACTGGCGAGTTACTCGCCAGGGCTGCATTCATGAATCATGACGACAAAGGGCATAATGTATCAGAGCAGTATGCGGCCCTTAAAGGGTTAAACAGTGTCAGTGTGCGCGGGGCTGTGCTAGGCAGTGCCACCACTCCCCTCACCACTCCTCTACAGCAGCTCTTTAACTCACCCTAAGAAAACACCAAGTCTCATGGGCCAGCCAGTTAACGGGTTCTTTAGTGTTTGGGACGCACAGAGGTTGTAGACACTGTAGTATAGGGGACGCTGACAGAGGCTAACTAGACAGCAGAGCTCTTATGCAGCTTTGTGTGTCGTGGTATTAGTTACTGATACGCAGTTATCAATTAAATCTACCTCAAGCACAGTCATTTCTAGAAGTGGGACGGGTTAGGAGGTAGACAGGCAATGAGAAAAATTGAAGGAAAAAGAGGAAGAGGGGGATAGTGGTAGACAGGCAGAGAAATGCTACTGAGATAGGGAAACTTCAAAATAAATGCATTAATTGAGTGGTTGATATCTTTATTTACACCACAGTTGGCTGAGAAAACAAAGAAAATGGCCTGACTGTATTTTACATAATGCTATGGCTGTATGTGGATGCAGTCCATTGAGCAAACTCTCCTACTGTGAGTGTAAGTCAGATATGATACGCGTGACTATCTGCATACTAGTAAGTGTGATAAACCTTGGACAATAGTATCTGCGGCTGGCGCCTTGGACAATTACCCTGCCCTTGGCTTATAACACTCATACAGCAAGTCACTTGTATCATATCCACCACATAAACTATATATCTAAACTTACATTTGTGCATTTAAAGTAAGCATACATCCCTGTATACAAAGAAATCAATAACTGCAGGATACCTTGATACCTGACCTCTGCTGGACCCATGATGCCCTTACAGTGATGACTTCCGGTTGGCTGGTGCCCGGATGTCCCGGTATGACCGACCACCTGTTCTTACACTCTCACACCCAGGTTCTTTCACACTCTCCCAGCAGATTCTGTATTATAGGATTTACGTGGTTTATACTCCGCTTGGGTATTGGACCTATTGTTCTGACTGTAGTTTAATTTCCATATTGCATTTCTCCTCCTCTGAGTGGAGATTTTGAAAGTGCTGTCCGGAGGTTTTGTGACTGGCAGTGCTGTCCGGAGATTTTGTAGCTGCTGTCCGGAGGTTTTGTGACTGCTGTCCGGAGGTTTTGTAGGTGCTGTCCGGAGATTTTGTAATTCATTTCGTTTTGACTTATTTTCACTTCTCTTCAATTAAGCCCTTCTCTTCTCTTTCCATGCTGCCCACTACCTTTAGGGATGCTGTCCCCTTTCTCTTCACACTATCCGCTCTCGCCCCACACTGTCAGCTTTCTCCCCACATTGTCAGCTTTCTCCCCACACTGTCCCCTTTCTCCCCACACTGTCCCTTTTCTCCCCACACTGTCCCCTTTCTCACCACAGTGTCCCCTTTCTCTTCACACTGTCCCTTTTCTCCCCACACTTTCCCCTTTCTCACCACAGTGTCCCCTTTCTCTTCACACTGCCCCCTTTCTCACCATACTGTCCCCTTTCTTTTCACACTGCCCCCTATCTCTCCACATTGTCCCCTTTCTCTTCACACTGTCCCCTTTCACTTCACACTGCCCCCTTTCTCTTCACACTGTCCCCTTTCTCTCCACACTGTCCGCTTTCTCTTCACACTGTCCCCTATCTCTTCACACTGTCCCCTTTCTCTCCACCTTGCCCCCTTTCTCTCCACACTGGCCCCTTTCTTTTCACACTGCCCCCTATCTCTCCACATTGTCCCCTTTCTCTTCACACTGTCCCCTTTCACTTCACACTGTCCCCTTTCTCTTCACACTGTCCCCTTTCTCTCCACCTTGGCCCCTTTCTCTCCACACTGTCCCCTTTCTCTTCACACTGTCCCCTTTCTCTCCACCTTGGCCCCTTTCTCTCCACACTGGCCCCTTTCTCTTCCCACTGTCCCCTTTCTCTTCACACTGTCCGCTTTCTCTTCACACTGTCCCCTTTCTCTTCACACTGTCCGCTTTCTCTTTACACTGTCCCCTTTCTCTTCACACTGTCCTCTTTCTCCCCACACTACCCCCTTTCTCTCCATGCTGTCCTCTTTTTATGAGTACACTGTCCTCCTTTCTCCCTTCACACACCCTTCCCTCCCTACATTGTCCACTTTCTCCCCACCCTACCCACTCTATCCCCACACTGTCCCCTTTCTCTCCATATATTATATCCCCTCTATCTCCATTTTTCTCATTTCCTAATCCCACTGTTTATGTCTCTACTTGGTTTTCTTGTCATGTCAATGCTTTGGCTTAGGGCAGAGACATCTCTCCATAGAGTAACGTATAGACTAGGAGAGTGTTGCAGTCCGACAGGTGGCAGCATGTCGATAAGTTAATGTCCCGGATGTAAAAGTTGCATAACGACAAGTCTGTCGATGATGGCGACTAATCAGGCGTTACTTTGTCTGGGTCAGGGAGCTGGAGGTATGTGTGCTGTTATTACATGGACTGTATACTTTACAGACAGACATACAGCTGATGTCTGACTCTAGAAACAGGGACAGGCGAGCACCATGTGAGAGACAGAGACAGGGACAAAGACAAAGGACAGTGACAGGGACAGGGACAGGCTAGGATAGGAATAGAGATAAAGAAATGGGCAGAAACAGGACAGGGGTGGAGGCAGGTACAGATACAGAGGCAGAGATAAGGAAAGGGACAGGGACAGAGACAGAGACAAAGACAGAGGCAGGGACAGGGATGGAGACAGAGACAGAGGCAGAGAGAGGGATGGAACAGGAATAGAGACAGAGGCAGAGACAGGGACAGAGATAGAGACAGAGGCAGAAACAGGGACAGAGACAGAGAGAGGATGGAGCAGGAATAGAGACAGAGGGACAGAGACGGAGAAAGAGATGATGAGAAGAGCAAGGACAGGGGCAGGGAGTGGGACAGGAATCTAGGGACAGAGACAGAGATGAGAGAGACAGATACAGGGATACAGACATTGACAGGGTCAGAGACACAGACAGAGGAACAGACACAGACAGGACTGGGACAGAGACAGGGGCGGGGAGAACAGAGGCAGAGACGGGGGTAGGCACTCGGACAAGGTATGTCCCTGTCCCTGAATGTGTTGCAGAATCAAGCAGCGACAGACAGACAAACTGATAGAGCTTAACAATACTGTTTACCCTCCTCTTTCTAGGTAGAAATGACAAATTACATTTTATGATTTTTTAGCCAGAGCTTTGCATATCATATATCATTATGACCGTGTTTTATGCCTCATTCGAATCCATGGGGTTTGAAGGGTGGTTGCTAGGGTGATTGCTAGACATGTACTGTGAACAGCTCTATAGGATGTTTGGAGGGCCAGACAAGGTAACGCCTAGCAACGGCTATTCTAATCCAAGGAATCTGAAAGGGGTATATTATACGGTCATTTTGGTGTATAGAAGATAAATTTCGGATGAAAACTCATCAAATTATAGTCCATTCAATGTCTTGATTTCTGTCTGAAAAGTGGAGGGTGCACAGTATCCTTAAGGCAGGTGATGAAGATGACTGACAGGGAGTGGCGTCCACGAGACAGAGGGTGTGTGTGTGTGTGTGTGTAGGGGTGGGGGGGGGGGGTGCTGGAGGCTGTGGGAGGCTGGCACCACAGTAAGCATGTTTATGGTGTACAGTACATGAGCGGGTGGATGTATGGTATAGGGGTACATGGGGGTGTAGGGTATGTGCAAGGGTGTGGGGGTCTGTCTTGGGTGGTGGGGGGGGGGGGGGGGCTGCTCTACCATATATTGGGCCTACAAGAATACATTTGTTAAACCTGAAGTATTATCTAGGTTGCTACCCAAAACCAGTTCTATAATATATGAGAACTGAAACGCAGCCTTCATTTTCTACACTCAATACCGGTACCGAATTCATACAAATATTTTTTGATGTAACTGTAAACTACCGTAATAAAGGATATTTGTTAAAAAAAACACAAAAAATAACCACTGCAGCACAACTCTCAAAGGGGTGGCGATCAAATTCTATTACAACCTAAAAAGTGGGCCAGTCAGATCTTATTCAACCCCTGATACGTAGGGCGGTCAAATCAGAACCTTTAATTTAGTGGGTTATTTTGCTGAAAAAGGTTAATTCATGTAAACTTGTGAGAGGCCTAGGCCTACAATAGTCTATCTAGTGGTTGTACACACGGTCAGCCCTAAGTAACAAGGGCCATGCCTAGGAAGGAACAGGCCATGCACCAGCTTAAATACAAATATATAGGGTGGTCAAATTGCCCAACCTCTGATAAGAGGGGCGGTAGGGCGGCAGTTGTCATATACCCTCAAACACCCTAAATACTCAGTGATCCCCCTGGGGGTCTGTATGGTATAGGGGTACATGGGGGTGTAGGATGTGTAAAGGGGTGTGGGGGTCTGTGTGCTATAGGGGTAAACAGATACTCTTTAGGTGCCAGAACCTAGTCAATAGTGACACACCTAGTTAGTCATTTTCTGGCTCCCTATAAGTGACATGGTCCAATTTTTTTCATATTTAAAATGCTATTTAGATGTGTTCCGAATGTTAGTACAATGGCATATTTTGAGAATAGGGAACAATATAATGCCATCTATGGCCTATTTAGAGTGTCCAGCATGGCCCAGGTTCAGTATTTTACAGTGTATTTTCAATGGCGGGAATTATAGCGTGCACTCCAAAAGTCTTAAATTGAACATAAAACTAACAATTGACTGAATTCTAAGCTGAATTATGGGGAATATTGTTAAATTAAATAGGTGGGACATGTAGTATGGCCATTTGAACATTCTGGTTGATTTTTAGCTAAATTTATTTTTGAACCCTAATCATCGGACTATGCCACTTTAAGTTAATACTTTCAGGTAGAGTCAGTTACTAGTTACCAACCCACCTTATTCATTCCATTCCTATGAGTATATGGCTAAGTCTTTTAGGGTAAGGCCTTCGTTTTACTTTAGTCGTTTTTGAATGTTAGTTCGTCATTCTGACCCATATCCCTACACTGATATTCTTTGGCTCCCTATCCTACATCTCAGTCACTATAGTCATAATAGTGCCTAAACAATTTAGTCATGTTTGGCTCCCTATACAATCCATCTAGGTTAATTAACATTGTCAAGGTGGTCAGTACTGACCAGCTGACTTTGTCCTCTCTATTTCAATGGGTTTTAGGCCTTTTGAGTAAGGCATTAGTTATATTTTGTTTTGCCTCAGTCATTTTTGAATATCAGTTCGTCATTCTGACCCATATCCCTATGACTAACCTGGGATAGCCACTACAGACTAAGGCCCGGAGCATTTATATTGTCAGTGTACCTGGGGGTGTGTGGAGGTGTGTGTAGGTATGGCATGTTTACACCTGTGCGCCGTGTCCCCCCTCACCTGCACCCCACATACACCTGTGTGTACAACTGATACTGTTACCATGGTAACAGGCACTGACTGGGTTTGTTTTCACCTGCCCTGCTCTGTCCGACCAAGTACCTGTCAATCATACACTGGAGGCTATAGTGTATACCATAGCACTATGTTATATATTATAACTACACTGAAAATCTAAATGCCCCAGGTCTTAGTCTGAAGTGGCTATCCCAGGTTAATCATAGAGACATTGGTCAGGCATGACCAAGTGCCCTTCAAGAATGACTGAGGCAAAGCAACATATGACTAATGCCTTCCTCAAAATGACTCAGCCTAAAACTCATTGAAATGGAGAAGACAAAGTGAGATGGTCTGTACTGACCAACCTGACAATATCAACTAACCTCGGTTGGTTGTATACAGGGGCGGATCCAGGGGGTGGCCTGGGGGGCACGTGCCCCCCCCCCCCCTGGACCCCCGGAAAAGGGGCCCTTGGTATGACTCTAAACTATAGGAAATGTGGTACAGGACTCGGCCTGTGCCCCCCTAGACCAAATTTTCTTGCCTGTGCCCCCCCCCCCCCTTAGACCACCCCTTCTGGATCCGCCCCTGGTATAGGGAACCAAAAAAAGATTAACTTGGTTAGGCTATAGTTAGGGAAAAGGGGACGGTACATCGACATGGGTGTGATCTAGACTGAGCCTTCCGAGATGTCTCTATCCAGTCTAGGTCACATCCATGTCGATGTACAAGTGCCCTATTCACGTTATGACACAGTGGTATATTTGTAATTGTTTAAAACTTAACATAACTGGGCTTGTACATTGGAAATGCAAGGTGATTTTCCCCCAGACGACTTCCATTCATAAGTACATGAAATGTACAACTGGCAATCACGAATTGGTGCCTACCCAATCAATGCAGGACGGCACCCAATCAAGGCAGTGGAGTACCCACTCAAAGGGAGCAGACATAGAGGCGGCAGCAGATAATTAGGCCCTTGAAAGTCAGCCCAAAGATAGGAACTTGTTGACTGAATGAAACATGAACAAACTTCGACAAAAACGTAGGTTAAACACGCCAAATACGCACATAAGCACAAGGAATTAAAGTAAACAAGGTAGAGACGTGAATAAACACACAAAAACGTGAATAAACTGGCCCTAAAATGTAATTAAACTTTGAAATATGTTTGAATCGATGCAGGTCCGCCATTTTTAATACATCTTTCAATGCTGGCCGTGGTATATCCATCTAGATATACCACAGTGTCTAGCCACTCACCCCACAGTAGCTAAGAACGTCTCTGATTGGTCAAAGCTGCCCATCACGGACTCTCAACCAATCAGAGAGGAGCTCTGACATTCATTCATAGGCTAGATCGTAGCAAGTCGTGTTATAATGACTGAGAGATTAGTTGTATAGGGAGCCAAAGAATATCAGTGTACAGTACTGTGACCATGGTGACAGTTTGTTTGCACCTATACAGCACCCTGCCTTACCAAGTACCTGTCAATCACACACATAGGAGGCTATGTTATGTGCAGCAGGGATTTAGTAATCCCTCCAAACAGAACTCAAGAATGACACAAATTAGTATCTTGTGTATTTCCCGGGAAAAGCACAAGCTGTATACTAGAGATAGAAACAGGAGATTCTCATGGATAGGTGAATGTCCTTAGTGACATGTTCAATAGTGATGTGCATTTTCCTATTTTTTACTCATTCAAATAATAAGAAATCATAGGAAATTCCAGAGGAAGAATAATGATGTGAATCTCTAGAGTTTCACTTGTTCAAGAAAGTGTCCAGAGAACGTTCGACAAATCTTCTGAATTTCTCGAGTTTCACACGTTCAAAAAACAACAAATTCTAGGGAATATGACACAAGATAATGTCCAGAAAATTTTCAAGACACTTTGAAATTCTTGTAGAGAACATGAGTCATGATTCAAGAATTGAACAAGTTTAGGTTGAGATTTTGATTGCTGAGATGTAACTACCATACTGTGACCATGGTAAAAGGTTTGCTTCCTATCCTACTCAGTCCTACCAAGTACACTGGAAAAGTTAACTCGTCTCCAGACTTGTTGAAGTGACTATCATAAAATAAACGAGTCTAAAGTTGTCTTACCTATCAGGTTACCATCCCACAAATAGAATCTGGAGCTGGCAAATGTCTGGTTTTGGGCTGGCACATGCCATGTGGGTCTTCTATCTCCAGCCAGAAGACCCGCTTCCTTATCACTTAGACAAGTTTTTGACTCGTTTATTTTATGATCTTCACTTTGGAGAGTCTGGAGACAAAGTTTACTTTTTGAGTGTACATGTGTGTCCCTCATACACATACTAAAAGGGCTATATCATATATATTATGTTGGTACTATACTATAGGGCCATGTTATAGCATAACTGTATTATTGTGGCTATGGAAACAATTTGTTTGCACCTGCCCCCGACTCCTGGTGGCCACCATTACATGATGATACAGAGGTGTGTAACGTGTGTATGGGGGTCACACCTCCTGTACCTGCCCCTATGTTCTTATCTCAATCATGGACCACACACAAATACATGGCTGGCCACCCTTTAAAGATGGCATATCAGCTAAAGTTGGGTGACTTTTAACTAATGCTATATCACTATTGTATATCATGTTCTATACATATTCCCCAACTTATAATGTGATTGGCAGTATATAAACATATGACATTAGCACAAGCAGTGCCATAATCTTTACTGTAGGTCGACACTAAAACTCCCTATGTGTTTACCCTGCATGGCTCAGTGCTTTCCCTATTAGCTTAGTTCACGGTATGCACATAGGGGGGACATTGAGTCAGTGAGGTGAATAAGCAACATTGTTTTCTATCTCAAATGATGCATTTATAGACAAATATATTTAACATTGAGTACTGCATATCAGTTAAAATAATAACAAAACCCTTGACATTGAAATTATAGCCATTTTGAAGAAAAGTTTTAAGAAGTCTATTAGCTGATATACCATCTTTAAGGCAGCACCGTATATTAATGCAACTACCTTGGTCATACTGCATTAAAACTGCAACTTGGGGAGTAACTCGCCGCTTCAGCATTCATGCATCATAACGACCCTTCAGGAGGGTATCAACCCCATATGGCCAATATAATGCACTTCCGCGAAAATATGTCCAGCGTGAAAATTTATACAGTAATGAAATAAAGTGCCAAATTGCTGTCAAAATCTATTTTTCTGTCAAAATCGGTTATTTCTGTTAAAATTACAGCGAAAGCGATTTTTCTTCGAAACACCCTAAAAGTATGAGTGACCTAATTATTGATTGATAATCTAATTTGCTTAATCATTTGACTATCACCATAGTCTCATTCTCATGAAATGCCTTGAAAGGGTAATAAAACAACTCAATAAGAATAAAGTATGACTGACCTAATTATTGATTGACCTAATTAGTAATATCTTTTTCATCAACATGGTCACAATTTATGACATGGATTTAAAGATTATGAAAATATTTGATTTGCAATAAAAAATGACCTGATCATTTGATTATGCTGGCATCGTTAGGGGCAATTCACTTTAACATGAATGCCAATTGTCACATTAATAAGTTTGTTGGTGAAGAAATGGCGATTTAGGGACTGGGCAAAAGTGTTTGCAAGTTAGGGGCCTGGCCTATATGCCCTATCTGACATATGAATTTGTGATTTAGGGACTGCACAAAAATATTTGCAAGTTAGGGGCCTGGCCTATGCCCTATCTGACAAACGATTTTGTAAGATAGGGGCTTTTTAACAGATAGGCCCCTGACATGGTCCCTATCTAATAAAAAGGATTAGTTTGTAAGATAGGGGCCGTATGTAAGATAGGGGCCGTATGTAAGATAGGGGCCGTATGTAAGATAGGGGCCTCACAGCCCTCCCTATGTATACTGGCTTTTTCACTGCCCGTATATATATACACAACTATAGACAACTCATAAAGCCTTCAATTTTCCCTTTGACTCTACCACAGACATGAATAAACATGTAGGCCTACTACATATGTCTGTAACTCTACCGGGAACTCTACCCGTTGTTGCCGTTCCCATATTTATGTAATACATATAGTTCGTGCCTGTCCTATTGTCATCGGTGCATCATGGCCACGCTTTGGGAGGGCATACAAATCCCAGTATGGTCGATACATGAGATGCATTAATTATTGCAGCTTTGGCGAGTTACTCGCAAGGGCGGCAACCATGCATAATGACGACAAAAGTAAAGCAGTTTGCCGCCCTCAACCCTTAATGCTAAGGACGGCGTGATGCCTTAGTGTATCATGCCCTTGGTCGGCATGATGCATGAATGCAGCTCTGGCGAGTTACTCGCCAGGGCTGCATTCATGCATCATGCCGACCCTACCATGCCAACCCTACTGGATTGAGACACTCCCGAGGGGTCGGCATGATACACCAATGCAGCACTAGCGACAAATGCAATCTTTTAGAAACATCTGTCCTTATAGGGTTAAAGGGTTAAAGCTCTCCGTGCCCTCTGGGTGTGCCGCTTAGGCCCCCTGGCGGCTGGAGGCGGCGATATTGTCGTATTGTGGGGGAGGGCGTTATTGTTGGTGTGGGTGGGCACAGATTATCTTTGAATTCCAAACCTTAGTCAATAGTGACGGACCTAGTTAGTCATATTTTGGCTCCCTATATGACTAATCATGCTAGGTTAATACTCTCAGGTATAGCCAGTAGTGACCAGCCCACCTAAGTCATTCCATTCCTATGAGTATTAGACCTTGGTCGTTTAGTTTTGCCTTAGTCATTTTTGAATATCAGTTCGTCATTCTGACCAATATCCCTATGACTATTAAATCTGGGATAGCCACTATAGAGACTAAGACCAGGAGCATTTGGACTATCAGTGTGGGGGTGTTGTGGGGGTGTGTATGTGTGGGGGGGGGGGGGTTGTATTGTGGGTGAGGCAGCTCAAGTGACTGGTAGGGACAAGGAGGCATTGTGAACAGCAAACGGAGCTTCTATATCTACACCATTATAACACACACAACATATGGTGCCACTCCAACCCCTACACACTGGGGGGGGGGGGGGGGAGGGGGGAGGGGGCAGGGGGCAGCGGGGGGAGGGGGGGAAGGGGAGAGGTGAGGGTGGGGGAGTAGGATTGAGGGCAATGGAGGGCATAGAGACTTGCACAAGCCATTGAATCCTTGTGTGAGGCAATTGAAATACAGTCGGCCATCCCTTCTTGGAATTTGAAAAATGCAAAGCAAGCGAATTTTCCGAGGAATTAAGTCCAAATATAATGAAAGATATAAAGGCAGTTGCTAGGAAGCTGTCTGAAAATGTGAGGGATTCGAGGTTGTAAATGTTCGAGAAAGTGAGCACATGAACAGCGAACCTTTTCTTCTACTGTTGCACACATCATTGGTTTTTAGGGGATCGAGGTATAGAGCATAAAGGGGGGGGGGGTAAATTCTCCTCTACTGTAGAATCAATCTGGGACGAGGGAAAAGAAGAACTGGGGGCAGGGCAGGGTAGGGGAATGCAAGAGACAGCCCTGAGGTGGGTATAGATTTGTGAGACAAGGAGGCAAGTGAACTGGGGCGCAGTCGCGGTAACTTTGGGCTGCAAGGAAATCTACGTTTTTCATGACCCGAATTCACATTCTATTAGATCTTCAAAAGTGGGGGAAATTATAGTTGTCTTACTGCATTAGTGCCAATATTAGATTCAATCTGGTACCAAATATACCAATATTTGTCCAATTATATCATGCTTTTCATCGAAAATTAGCAAAAGGAAAAGGTTTTCCTCAAAACCTGCTTTCTATGATTCGCATGGTAATGAGAAACATTTCCTTTTTTTGAGTCGCCTTAAGGTAGTAGGCATAAAGGATGATATGCATAGGGCCAGGCAGTCTGCATAAGGGGTCCAGGTAGAAAGGGTATATTGGGCCAATGTCGGCAATGATCGACTCCATCAAAATCGTTATACCAGCCATGGCCCATTGTAGGGAATGCATACATTGGTTCAACGTAAAAATTACAATGATGGCCCACATTGGCAATTCTGATAATGGGCCATCGCTGGGTTGACCGCTGGCCCAGCGCTGGTCCATGCTTGATATTGCTGATATTGACACAATGTTGGCCCAGTGCTGGGACATTTCAGGGCCATCATATTACAGTTAGACCTTGATATATCGGACCCATCCATTTTGGATAAAAGAACGGCCGGTTAGTAAAACGGCCGAATGTCTAAAGCAACATATGTATTACAAGGTTGGTCCGATGTTAAATTTCTAACCTTGGAATAATGTAAAAACATTGTGATGTTGGCCCAACATTGGGCCAACATGAAATCAATATCCACTTCTCCGAGCATGGGCCATTACTGGGCCAGCGGTCAAACCAGCGGTGGACCAATATTAAAACTGCTGTATATTAGAACCATGCACGACTCCGGCTTGGCGTCATCTGGTAAATCTCCTAGGTCGCCTGAAATCAATCTATTTTATTGAACTGTTGTAAACTAGTACTTATCGTTTGAACTCCTCTATGTCGTCATGTACTCCTGTCTGATTAAACCTTAATTGAGAGATCACAAATGTATAGACTCCTCTAACTGTGTTAATGTTGCCAAAAGCTGACACTAGAAAGTTATCATTGACCATCCATGTTTTTATACACAGTTTTTTAGCCTTTTTTGTTTTTGTTTTTGTTACTATATGTATGTACCCTGTATTTTTTCATATATGTGAGACATATATTGCAAATTCATGTATATATTATGCTCAACTGAAATACGCTGTATCATAGAAAATGTTATTGGTCAGTTACGATAGTAACTGACCTCTATGCATACCCTAAGGAAAATCCAGATGCGCGGCCTTGCGTGACGAGTCCATGCACACATGCACCACTCTCCCATAGAGAACCCCTTGACCAGAACCCATGGAGCACCACTGGCACCACCACCCTGGGCACTTTCTAGTACATTCATGTTCTGAAAATGTGATGTTGGGCACCACTAAGGACGCACACATGGCACCACTACCCACCGGGCACCACTGCCTGCACCACCCCGGGCACTTTCCAGTACATTCTAGTTCTGAAAATGTGATGTTCCAGCAACACACACATGCCACCCAAGCCACCACCTCCACCACCCACGCCACCACCTCCACAAACACGCATACGTATGTGGCATTTGGAAAATCACTGGAGCCCGCCTAAGTTATCACACCTCCCATAGGAGGCCCCTGGCACCACCGCGGTGGCCTAATCCCCACATTGCGGCCCTTAAAGGGAAGTGGGATCGTGTTTGTTAATGGTCTTGGGACCATTACATTCCCAATGACCATGTACCTAATTTTAGTACAATGCGTTATTTTTCATTTCTGACAGCAGATTCGTAATTGCCAGAAAAAGCTACCCCAAATTCATATATTAAAAGTCACATATAATCGAATTCCAGGTGGTGGCTGTTGGTGAACAGGTGGCTGTGAGAAAGCAGGTGGCTAGGGGCGAGCAGGTGGCTGTGGGCGTCAGCGCCAGGCAGCACGTAACCGCTGTTTTACGTCTCGGCGGAAAAAGCGAGTCGATCGGAGCGTCAGTAGCGACACCATCTTCGTTGCAGCTTCGTTTCTGGTTCGACGTGTCGGGTTGGCCGGGGGGCGGCGTGAGCTGCAGATTATTTTGCCTCCAAAACCGATTTTGCCCCCAAAACCGATTTTGAGCCCCGAAACGATTTTGACCCAAAAACGATTTTGAAGTTCTCCCTCCCTTCCGAAAATCGGGCCGATCGGAGCGTAAACAGCGAAGATATTCGCGATTTTCGTTTTGTCGGATTATATTGGTACCTATGTGTTCTCCGTTTCTCCCTTTCTCCGTTTCTCCCTTTATCCCGTTCTCCCTTTATCCCGTTCTCCCTTTATCCCGTTTTCCATTTATCCCGTTCTCCCTTTATCCCGTTCTCCCTTTATCCCGTTCTCCCTTTATCCTGTTCTCCCTTTATTACGTTCTCCCTTTATTACGTTCTCCGTTCATCCCTTTCTCCATTTATCCCTTTCTCCGTTATCCCGTTCTCCCGTTCGCCGTTTATCCCGTTCTCCCGTTCGCCGTTTATCCCGTTCTCCCGTTCGCCATTTATCCCGTTCTCCGTTTATCCCCGTTCTCCATTTATCCTCGTTCTCCGTTTATCCCGTTCTCCCTTTATCCCGCTCTCCCTTTATCCCGTTCTCCCTTTATCCCGTTCTCCCTTTCTTCCATTCTCCCGTTCTCCATTTATCCCGTTCTCCCTTTATCCCGTTCTCCGTTTATCCCGTTCTCCCTTTATCCCGTTCTCCCTTTATCCCGTTTCTCCCGTTCTCCGTTTCTCCCGTTCTCCGTTTCTTCCCGTTCCCCGTTTATCCCGTTCTCCCTTTATCCCGTTCTCCCTTTATCCCGTTCTCCCTTTATCCTGTTCTCCCTTCATTCCGTTCTCCCTTTATTCCGTTCTCCATTCATCCCTTTCTCCATTTATTCCTTTCTCTGTTTATCCCGTTCTCCCGTTCGCCGTTTATCCCGTTTTTCCGTTTGCCGTTTATCCCGTTCTTCCGTTCACCGTTTATCCCGTTCTCCGTTTATCCCCGTTCTCCGTTTATCCCCGTTCTCCGTTTATCCCCGTTCTCCATTTATCCCCGTTCTCCGTTTATCCCCGTTCTCCGTTTATCCCCGTTCTCCGTTTATCCCCGTTCCCCGTTTATCCCCGTTCTCCCTTTATCCCGTTCTCCCTTTATCCCGTTCTCCCTTTATCCTGTTCTCCCTTTATCCTGTTCTCCCTTTCTCCCATTCTCCCGTTCTCCCTTTATCCCCGTCCGTTTATCCCGTTCTCCCTTTATCCCATTCTCCCTTTATCCCGTTCTCCCTTTATCCCATTCTCCCTCTATCCCGTTCTCCCTTTATCCCATTCTCTGTTTATCCCGTTCTCCGTTTATCCTGTTCTCCGCTTATCCCGTTCTCTGTTTATCCCGTTCTCCCTTTCTCCCCTAATCCCGTTCTTCCTTTCTCCCGTTCTCCCCTTATCCCGTTCTTCCTTTCTCCCGTTCTCCCCTTATCCCGTTCTTTCATTCTCCCCTTATCCCGTTCTCTATTTATCCCGTTCTCCCGTTCTCCCCTTATCCCGTTCTTCCTTTCTCCTGTTCTCCCCTTATCCCGTTCTTCCTTTCTCCCGTTCTCCCTTTCTTCCGCTCTCCGTTTATCCCGTTCTCCCTTAATCCGGTTCTCCCTTTATCCGGTTCTCCATTTATCCGGTTCTCCATTTATCCGGTTCTCCATTAATCACGTTCTCCCTTTATCCCATTTATCCCATTCTCTGTTTATCCCGTTATCTGTTTATCTCCGTTCTCAGTTTATCCCGTTCTCTGTTTATCCCGTTCTCCCTTTATCCCGTTCTCCCTTTATCCCACCTAAAACCATTAAATATCATTAAAGATTAACTAAGTGTCTGTAACTGACCATGCAGCTTTGCTGCAGACCATGAAGGAACCTTTGACACTCACCCCCGAAATCTATGCCCCCTCGTATATTTGGCTTAAGAGACACACTATAATAACGGAATTATCAATCATTGTCTGTAATCACTTTTTCAATTGTGGAAGACAATGAATACAGGTCTAAACCAAAAAAATGCCATTATTGGCCCAGTTTTTAGTGGTTTTAAGGGCTCAATCATGGCCCAATGTACCTGGGGGCATCCAGGTGGTACAGACATGAGGGGGGCTGTGAGAGTTGGAGAAGGGCGGAGGGGGGAGGGGGTTGATGTGTATTCACAACATACAAGTATACCGAGGTTGCAGGTTCCTTAGTAGGGGGCACCATTGCTTGATCTGGTAACCGGCGAGATAAGCACTGACACAGCAATCACAATGGGCACAGGCTGTTACATAATGCCCCCTAAAAATTCCGCAGTGAAGGCCAGGGAATTTTCTCATAGGTTGATAATACAACCGGCTAGACGCCTATAGATGTACACCCCATGGGGGTGGGGGGGGGGGGGTGCTAGGTGTGAGGTGTAGATGTCCCCTGTACATGACCTCTGTAACGTTACCTCTACACATGACACAGCACCCCCGGTATGTACACTAATACAAACACACATCATGGACACAGGTATAACCACATGTACTGCCCAATGTACAGTAACACACACATGAATGTAAATCTTGCACTAGTGGATGTCATCTCAGCCAATCTTAAAAACTTTACAATCTTACATTCGAGATTCCAGGCGCAGTTGCATATAGATGCGTTTGATATCAGTTTCGAAATAGAAGAAAAATAACACAATAATATTACCAATAACAAATAGAATCTATATGGGTCAGAAAATAAAAAAGGGTGGTGCCACCTCATGTTAGTCATGTATACTAAATGCATTCAATCTTCAGTAGATGATCTTAAAATAAGCTTAAAATAAGCTTAAATAAACCGAATTTAAGATTGGAAAGATTTTCTTGTCCATGTTCCCATTGGGGTACGTCCCGACGAGAGTAAATCTTGGTCAGGTAAGATTGGTATTTTGGTTAGTTGGCTATCATGTTGTGCTAGTGCCTTGGTCATCATGATCTAGACTTTCCGGGGCTGCATTCATGCCTCATGCCTTCGGGAGGGTATAGACCCCGCAGGATGGCATGATGCTTAAATGCAGCACCGGTGAGTTACTCTTTGGGTTGCATTTATGCAGCATGGCACTAAACGGCATCAAAGTAATATCCTGGACAATCCGGGACATTTTCCATTATAGGTATATTAGCCTACAGTGGGGTTTCTTCCACCAAGGGGAAATCTCCCCTTACTTAGTGCAGCCCTCAGGTCGGTCTCCTGCCCTTATCTCTGTAGAGATAAGGGCCGCCGGTAGAGATAAGGGCCGCCACCGGTCCCCCCCCCCCTCCAAGGGGGAATCTCCCAGTGCAGTATCTTATCCAGATGTGGTGGTAAGGGAGGGGGGAGGGGGGAGGGGGGAGGGGGGAGGGGGGAGGGGGAGTCCACATATAAATGTACCTTATTTAGGCTATATTTTGACATTTAAATCACTATATCTCGAGAAATACAAGAATGTTATACAAGCCCATTCACATACAACTGGCTAACTATATTGTGTACCTATAGATAAGTTAATCATTTTCAGCAAATTATGGTAAGATATCAGCAAATTGGATTTTCTAATTGTACCGAAAATCAATGTATAACAACCGAAAATCAAGGGAAGAAACCCCCTCACCCTATTTTCTCCCTTCAAGGTATGAAAGGCAGGATTTTCCCAACCGATATGCTGTCTTTTAAGTCGCTCCTAATATCAAGATGTCAAACACTCAACACATCGTCTGTCGGCTGTGCCCTGTGCAGCGTACCGTGACATATTGGGATAGAATCGCGCCCCACTGCATCAGAGTCCCATACATCATGTTGCTTAAACATGATTGAACTGGGTGGAGTGCAAACAGGGACAGTGTGTATTGATATGTGGTAGGCCTACCTTCTTGTAATACTTGAGGATTCAACCCTGCTGGATATTGAATGAAATAAAACTATCCACGATTTCTATCATTATGGCATACAAACCAGTCTCATGTATAGTCTATGTATATTCTAACGCGGTTAGACTAAGATCCAACATGACCCTGCTACTATCTGGACCCCTCCCTATTTGAGGAATGTCCATATGGGATCCCTCCCCCCCCCCCCCCCACCTAACCATGCCCTGTGCAGGACTGGTGTCCAACACATGGCATCAAAGTCAAATACCATTATCCTACAAACAGCGACTTCCCTTTTGCTTAAGGGCCGTAAAGGAATGCAATTTTCTATATTTTGGCCTGAGGCAATTTGTAATAGGACTTCGGGAACTTGCCAGGGGTGGGGAGGTGCTATTGATATAGTCCCTTTAAGAATAAGGTAGTGCTCTAATGCCCTATGCCCTTTGTCATCATGCACTGAAAAAGTAAACTTGTCTCCAGACTCTTCCAAGTGACGGTCATAAAATAAACAATATTAAAACTAGTCTAAGTGACAAGGAAGCGGGTCTTCTACCTGCACTCTCAGAAAAGTGAGAGTCATTGTCGCTAAAACTACCCTCACCTAAGAGTCAGGCAGTGCCTGACCCTCAGGTGAGGGTAGTTTTAGCGACAATGACTCTCACTTTTCTGTGTGTGTGGAGATAGATGACCCAGTTGGCCAGCTCCTAGTTTTGACTCGTTTATTTCATGAGAGTCACTTAGACAAGTCTGGAGACAAGTTTACTTTCTCAGTGTGATGTATGAATGCAGACCTGGCGAGTAACTCGCCAGTGCTGTATTTACACATCCTGTCAGCCCTATATGGAGTTGATACACGCCTGAAGCGTCGGCATGATGCATCAAGGCAAGCTGCTCGTCCTGGCAAATTTTGCTTAATCTGAAAGGGCCAATAGAACTTTTGTTAAATTGATAGAATTAAAAGCAGCTCAATAACTGCATTTGTAATCAATAACAGCTTACAGCTCGTTGAACTTATTCAAAGACTCGCCCGATTGGATGACTTAATTAAAATTGTGTAAATTGTTGATAGCTCAATATAACCAGGGCATTTATCTAGTTTATTTTGAAGATAGCTCACACATGTCTATAATAAAGAGAATACTAACACAGAAGATAGACCTCCACATATAAATTCTGGGGTTTGTTTAACAATGTACATTCATGCGTTGTTTGTTCTCTGCAGGAATTAATTTCTTTTTTAAACACACACAGAGAAAAGAAGTAGAATCACTGTGACTCCCAACTTGATTACTGAGGTAACTCTCCCCAGTACTCTAAAGTGACTCTCTAACATTAGCAGGACTCTATAATAACTCTATAATGAGTCCTATTCTAAGACTCACTAATGATTGGAAGTCACTTTAGAGTCGCATTTGGTGGCCACCGTAATTCTACTTCTCAGCTCTGTGCACAATAAAAAGCTGTTCTAGTCGCGGTTCATGGAATTGGGCGTAAAAAGTTGGGCGCTTGCCCGATCAATGTATGGAAGATGTATCCCTATCAAGTGTGATTATCTTTATTCTTTTGATTCGCTGAATTCTCGCTGAATTCCCACAAATAACCATATACCCCTTATTACATGAATGGTAACAGCCTTTAACCGTGAAGGCAAAATTTGCCATCATGATGCGCAAATACACCCCGGCAAGTAAACTCACCAGCAGTGAATTAGTGCATCATGCCGACCCTTCAGGAGTGTATCAACTGAAAAAGGTCATAGTGTTGCAGCCTTGGTGCGTTACTTACCAGGGCTGCATCTATGCCTCATGACAACAAAGGACATAGCACAATAAAGCACAATGCAGTCCTTAAAGGGTTAACCCTTTAAGGGTCGCATTATGCTTTTATATGTCAAACTCTTTGTCGTCATGATGCATGGATGCAGAACTGGTGACCAACCCGCCCGGGCTGCATGAATGCATCATGACGACCCTTTGGAGTGTGTCAGTTTTGTGAGGTTTGCATGATGCTTGAATGCAGCACTGGCGAGCTACTCACCAGGGCTGCATCCATGCCTCATATTGATAGAGACATAGAGCACTAAGGGCTGTGATTGGCAAAATCAATACAAGTTGAAACTCTATGACCGGCAACAATCTATAACTGGCTGACGTCTATTACCGGGTAGCCTGGACCAGTGTTAATTTTCTTTTACTACTAAACAATATAAGGTTCAGGACTTATCAAGATATGCTTTAATTATTTCCTGACATTTCCACGTACATCTGCCCTAGATAAGCCATTTTCTTTTAATCCAGTCATAGCCATCAACCGGTCATAGATTATTGCCGGTCATAGCCTTTCAACTTGATTTAGTTGGTGAGCTCGGTATTCGCCAAATGTCTCGGCCCATAGCTTATGGGAGAGTATTGCAAGGAACCAGCTTCAGTAAACCGAGGTTCATGCAGCTGGGTACTTACAAGCCCCTACCGGAAGCTATAGTCACGTTGGTTCAGTGTTAGACTAAACCGAGACATTTGGCGCATACAGAACTCACCAACTGAGACTTACCCTAAAGCACTCTGCGGTCCATAAAGGGTTAACGAGGGTTGGTGTGTGATTGTGTCATATTGTGTCCACCCTGGTTGGTGCCACCACACAGGGGGGTCAGGAATGCCTTCATCAGCCCCCTACACCCCCATGTCCTACTGACACCCATGTACAGGGGTGTACACTACACGGGTAATCTAAGTGCCCAGCCCTTAGTCTGTAGTGGCCATCCCAGGTTCATTGAAAAAGTTAACTTGTCTCCAGAATAGTCTAAGTGACTGTCATAAAATAAATGAGTAAAAAGTTGTCTAACCTGTCAGGTTACCATGCCACAAATAGAATCTAGAGCTGGCAAGTGTCAGGTTTTGGGCTGGCACATGCCAAGTGGGTCTTTTATCTCCAGCTAGAAGACCCCCTTTCTTGTCACTTAGAAGAGTTTTTTACTTGTTTATTTTTTGACAGTCACTCAGGGGTAGACACTAACGCTGGCCCGGGAGCCAATGGCCCGTAATTTTGGGTCCGGGCCCGTAGTTTTCTAAATATTTAAATTGCTACGGGCCCGGATGGCCCGTAGCTACATTCATCCCAATTTTCAATATTTACCCTACCTCCAAAAATCAATTATTTAATCAGACCCCAAATCGTAACCTTTTTTGCATTTCGTTTTATTTTTGTAACTAGAATGGACTTGAAATTCTCGGACCCACAGTTTTACCTCCGGGCCCACAGCTTTCTCAGGCTACGGGCCCGGGTGGCCCATGGTCTAAAATGTTAGTGTCTACCCCTGTCACTTGGAAGAGTCTGGAGAAAAGTTTACTTTTTGAGTGTTGGTCATAGAGACATTGGTCGGGCATGACCAAGTGCTTTTCAAGACAGACTGAGGCAACACAACATAAGACTAATGCCTTACTCTAAAGAACTTAGCCTAAAATGGAAAGTTGAGTTGGTCAGTACTGACCAACCTGACAATATTAACTACTATAAAAGCCGCAGCTAGTACTCAAATCAGATCGTGAGTTAAGCTTATACGCGAGGTTTTATGCTAACCTATGTTGGTCGTAAGGGGAGCCAAAAAGTGACTAACTTGGTTAGGCACTATAGTGACTGAGAGATTGGTCGTACAGGGAGCCAGAGAATATCAGTGAACAGGGGTAGGGGTATGTACACATGGGTGGGGAGTGTCCTCAGACCACTGGTATCCGTACTGATGCCTGTGGCTAAACAGATTGTCATAGAAAACACTGGAAACACCCTAACATTGAATGAGAGTTATTCAGATTGAATGAGAGTCATTAATATTGAATGAAGTTCATCTAGATAGCCTCATTGCCTACCAGGGCAGAAAAAAAATTGGGTCAACATTTTTATGAATGTTGCCAATAGTTTCATATAAATACCAGGTTAATAAAGAAGGGCAGATGATGAGTGTATTGAGAATGAAAGCCAATTTCAATTTTGGGAGATTGATTCTTTTAAGAATAGAGTCCACTTCGGTGTTAAGAGGTGATCGGCAATAATCTTACAAGTTAGTTCGCCTCCCCTCAATCTCGTTCAGGAAATATTTCCTATACAGACCTATAGCCTATGTCAGTAGAGGTTTTCCTATATGAATGTACATAGCCCCTGTAGCTACTCATCAATACCCTATATACCCTCCACCTCTACCTGGTGACATCTTTTGTGAACATTCCCTACGTTGACATGTGTCATTAACCTCACCCTACCTGGTGACACCATTTGTGAACGTTCCCTACAGTGACATGTGTCATTAACCTCCCCACCTTACAGGTGTAACCTACACCACACACCTCACCACCCTCACTAACACACTCCTCCATCTCCGCTCCGACAACCCGTGACATGTCTGCACCGTTCTCAACATGCCGCCACAACCCACAACATAGCTACATTGTTCACTGGTAGAGATCAACATGACGAGGCTCAAGGCACTGACAAGACAACAACTCAATCACACCCTGGGATGGGTTCCTGTAGGATGACGGTTCACTGGGTACATGATACAGAAAGTAGGGATCTAGAACACTGCCTTTGGGAACTTTATAAGTAAGTGACAAGCAGTATTTATTGTGAGGGTTGATGGTTCAATGTAATGTGTTTCAACCTGACACTTTCAGAAGAGACGTAATAGGTTAATAAGATACTGAACAAAAATACCAAACATATGGATGCAGTTCTGTTTTTAAACTGCTATATCCATTCCTGTACATGAGGGAATTCAAAATGGCAAACATAGAAATTCCCCCAACAGAAATCTGCATGATGGATCTCCCTGACATTACCCCCTTGTCAGGGGTAGACATTATGTATTCACACTCCGGGGATTACACCACAAAAACAGCCTCAACTCAGACTGCAATTAGGGAGTGGCCATTTGTACAAATAGGTGGGGGATTAGAATAAATTCTTACATTCTTTTTTTTTTTTTCATGAAAACCCGACATCCTTTTACAATGTAGAGAATGCAACTAATGCATGACCCATATGTTAGGTAGACATATTTGCCAGGAAAAAACATAGCAGCTTGATAACTACGCTTACGTATACTACTTTACAAAGGAGTGCTGCTCATTTGAAAAACAAAAACAAAGAAATCTTATATTTTACCCTACACCCCACTTTGTTTTGTGTCACATGTTGTCACATTGTGTTGTGTTATCATTAGTTGATGTGTCATGACTTGACAGAGTGACTGGAGAGGCACCGCAGCATATACTGGTGTACCTTCTATGTGTGTGTGTGGCAAGCCATTTGTTCGCCCTCAATATTAGGGTTCAGAGATTTAAACAACAAATCGGAAATGAAGGTATTGATTAACTCCCTTTTTGCCTCGAAAACAGAGTTTACTAAACTCTGACATCAGAGTTTATAACTTTGATATCAGAGTTTAAAACTTTTATATTGGAGTAATTTACTCTGATATTAGAGTATAAAACGTCGATATCAGAGTTTTGGAAAACTCCTGTTTCAGTCCGAAAAGGGGCATTATTAGAATTTCATTTTCATATCATGGAAACTTTATTATCAGTTGAAAATGGAGTTTTATACTGGTTTGAGATTTGAACAACTTTATTATTTGATTTGACCAACTAAATCTCCAATCCAGAAACTCTGATATGGGAGGTCAACAGATCGCTTGCCACATGTGTGTGTGTGAGGGGGTTTGAGCTATGCCATTAATTTCTAGTTGGATGTCACCATAAGCTACCTCTTGTAGATACAAAATGGCTGCTCGGTTACTTGTGATGGGTCCTGGTGTCAGGTTGTGTGCCCCCTGCTGGGGGCTGCAGACTGGTACAGCCTCCTCACCACCCCTACACCACCCTGTACATCCTGTTAGGTATCATGTCTGAGTTATAGAAGGATTCCCAGTACTCAAAACGCCTATAAGTATCATGTCCGAGTCAAACGCCTTTAACGCTTTAAGGACGGTGTGTCACTAAAATGTGACATTTGCCGTCATAATGCAGCAATGCCGTCTTGGCGAGAAACTTGCTGATGCTGCATTGATACATCATGCCGACTCTCTGGGAGTATCTCAACCCTGTAGGGTGGGCATGATGCTTGAATGCAGCACTGGTGAGTTACTCGCCAGGGCTGCATTCATGTATCATGATGACCAAGGCATGATGCATTAAGGCATTATGCCGCCCTTAAAGGGTTTGGTATCATGTCCGAGTTATTGATGTCTTTGCAGTACTCAAAACGCCTTTAACGCTTTAAGGATAGCATGTCGCTAAATTGCAACATTTGTCGTGAAGATGCACTACTGCAGTCCTGGTGAGTAACTCGCTGCTGGTGGATGTGTGCATTATGCTGACACTTTGGGAGTGCATCAACCCTGTTGGGTCGGCACGATGCATGAATGCAGCACCAGTGAGTAACTCACCAGAGCTGGATCCATGAATCATGGCGAAAACAGGCCTTAAAGCTTTAGGGCAGCCTAATGCTTAAATGTACCATGTCATTTTGTCATCATGATACAATAGATATGAATGCATCACATGTAAGAGATTCACTCACTAGGCCAAGCCTCAGAGGATGATACACTACTTAAGGGTCGCCATGATGTACTAATGCAGCCCCAGCGTTTCATCTGCTGGCACTGAATCATGATGGCATATGAAGGCATCATGCTGTCTTTAACCCTTTAAGAACGGCGTAAATCAGTAATGCATCATGCCTTTGGTTGTCATGATGCATGAATGCAACCCTGGTGAGTAACTTGCCAATGCTGCAATTAAACATTTATGCCGACCCTACAGGCTTGAGACACTCTTGAAGGGTTGAAATAAAGCCCCAATGCAGCACAGGTGAGTTACTCGCTGGGACTGAATTTGTGCATTAAAATGACAAATGTTACCTTTCAGGAACAAGCTGTGCTTAAAGGGCTATTTGATGATGAGAACCTCTACAGTTACAATGTCATGTGCTGTTGTGTGAATTACTGATGTAATACTAGAACATCATCTTGTCACCTAACTGTAATTTAACATTACTTGTTGGTAGGATAAACATTACACACACCCAGACACTGTGAGTGTCCAATTCCAGGACGATATTTATTTCAGTTTTATTAGAAGCTGTATACTTTCCTTAAAAATAAATTCTCAAGTGACAAATGGTTTGGCCCCACTGATAAGCTGTCATTAGGATCTAGTGGTTTAGTCACATTTACTTGGTTATGCCACTTTTAGATGAATCTCTTCTTAAATATCCCTAGGATATGCCCCCTGGATATCCTGGAAGACATTCAAGAAGATATCCAAAAAGACATTCAAGAGGACATTCAAGAAAGTCAAGAAGATATTCACCCAAAAGTGTCCCCTTCCAGATTCTACATCCTACTACTGTTATCCTACAGGAACCCATCCCAGGATGTGATTGAGTTGTTGTCTTGTCAGTGCCTTGAGCCTCGTCATGTTGATCTCTACCAGTGAACAATGTAGCTATGTTGTGGGTTGTGGCGGCATGTTGAGAACGGTGCGGACATGTCACGGGTTGTCGGAGCTGAGATGGAGGAGTGTGTTAGTGAGGGTGGTGAGGTGTGTGGTGTACGTTACACCTGTAAGGTGGGGAGGTTAATGACACATGTCAACGTAGGGAACGTTCACAAATGATGTCACCAGGTAGGGTGTGGTTAATGACACATGTCACTATAGGCAACGTTCACAAATGATGTCACCAGGTAGGGTGTGATTAATGACACATGTCAATGTAGGGAACGTTCACAAATTATGTCACCAGGTAGGGTGTGGTTAATGACAGATGTCACTAGAGGGAATGTCCACAAATCATGTCACTGGCTAGGGATGAAGGGTATATAAGGTTTGTGATGAGTAGCCACGGGGGCTATCTACATTCACATAGAGCACATAGGTGCTACCGAGGTCTACCAATATTAGTCTGACGGCAGAGAAGCCTCAGTTTCCATAAACCCAGAAGAGGGTGTTACTAGTATCAGGGGTCAATAGTTAGTCTATGGAGCGTCGACCTGTTACCTGATTGAACCTATGACCACCAAACAATGATACCCTGATAGCCTAACAGCTAGGAACCCCATAGTAAACCTCCAAGACTAGCAGGCCCAAGCCTTCATGCTGGTGGTCTAACTTGTGAACCACGTTTGAGATATCAAAGGCTGTGGTTTGTCTGCCACTGCCTACATGGCACTAGCCCAGGTATGTAGGGTCAGGAAAATAAAAGAACACTGGCTATCCTTCAAAAAGAGTAGGGGACGTGCCCGGAAGCGGGTTTCTCCCTCACCTCAGGTGCCGTCATTCATTTCATAGATTCAATAGTACATGGATGCAGTCACTGCTGTATTGAGCAAGTAGCATATAAATATATGTCCTACTGTGAGGCAAGACTACTACTATTTGTGGATGGCTATTTCGCTAATTTGAGATAAGTCTAAGGCCTCAGTGTACACTAGGACATAAAATCAATCAATCAACTCCAAGACAAGTGACATAGAAGGGGTAAATCTTTAAACTAGTCACATTATTTGTGAAAGTTCACCCATAAGTCAGAGCATGGATTGAGGGATGAGTTTGTGGTGTTATTGAGGCGTCACTAGGGAACGTTCACAAATCACTTCAACAGCTAGGGCTGAAGGGTGTATTGGGTTTGTGATCTCAGAGTAGCTACAAGGGCTATGAACATTGATATAAATATATCGGAAAACCTCCAAGGCTAGTGGCATAGTTCAGGGATTTCAGAAAGTGTTAAAACTATCTTATCCACCTTTTCAATGCTTTCTTCACTGAAGCTACTTGTTACATCTCATATATTTATACCATCACCACCCTTAAAATGACTATAGCTGTTAATTAGGGCATAAAGCAACCCAGCGACCAACCATTATTTGTGAATGTTCCCCATCAGCAGGATTAGTGGTAGCATGGATGGAGGGGTGAGTTAGTGCCGTCAGTGAGGCGTGATGCCTCGGGTTACAGCAGGTAGGTGTGGTTAGTTAATGGAGACGTCACCAGGTAGCGTGTCAGGTGGTGGACGCTGACAGCCACAGCAGACGCAGACTCGCTCAACCAGTACCCTTTTCCGCCACAAGGGCTGCAAATGGGACTGGTGCAACTGCTATATTTAGATTGTTACTTCCTGTAAGGCTGTGCACAGGAATTGGTGTACAGGATTTGATTGGTCAACTCCTGAGGGCAAGTTGGTGAAACAAGTTTTTTATATAAGTTTGCCCAGACTCTACTGTTATAGAGTCGGGCCTGAGACTGCAGCAGACGCTGTCTCTCTGTCGTAAATTCTCATGTATAGCGATGATCCGATTTTCTCCGTATGGGCGGCCATGTTGGTTCTGAGCTTGCAATTTATCGTGAGACTTAGGCAGTGACCAGCCACACACACACCATAGCTTCTGGGGAACAAGCTGTGATACGAGAGCAAAACCAAGGTCTCACAAGATTGCTGGTGTCAGTGTACACAGAGTGGTCGCGGGAACAAGTCCGATCCCGGTAGAGCCCTATATAGGCCTCTAACTGGTGTGGACTTGTTCCCACAACCACTGTGTGTACACTGTATCACAAACACAGGCAATCATTTCCACTTCCGGTTCTGCTGTCGCCATTTAGCATGTTCCTGACAACTCACCAGGACTGCATTCATGCACCATGCTGAGCCATTGGTAGAGTATCAAGCCTGTGGGGTCGGCATGATGCTTGAATGCATCACTGGCAAAAGCTAAATTCATGCACCATAAAGGCAAAGGGCATGGTGCATTAAAGCACTATGTAGTCCTTAAAGGGGCATTCTCACCACTCACACTTACCACATAGCAGACTAGAACAGTACTAGAATTGTGAGTGGGAAATGCTCAGTGAGAATGCCACTTTAAAGGGTTAAATACACTCTGCTTTATAACCTGAATTTCACCTCAAGTTGGGCTTCCTGTAGGTTTTGCATGTATATCTTATCTGATAAACTGATGCAAACAGATCTGAAGTATAATGATATTATAATAGAATATCAAATTTAGCGAAACATCTGGGTGTATAGCATTTTACAGTACTAGTGTTATCTTCTAATATAGCAGTTGGTTGAGGAGGCGAAATAATAGGGAAGGGGCTAGTAATAAAGCTTGCAATACATATTCATATACAGTGAAACTTAGTTATGAGGAACTCTTGTTTGACAAATTACATTGGTCCCAAGGTCCTCCTTATAATAAAGTTTTACTGTATGGGAGTTCACAAAGAATCCACAAGCACCCCCTGCTCTGTAAGTAAATAGTGACTGCGCTGTTAGTTACTCTACAATATGATTAATCACCAGCGGTGCTGGAGCTCTAGGCAACACATTTCTAACTTACAGAAACCTTTGAACCTTTGACAATCATCTCGAAATGATTGAAACTGTACAGAATTCCTAACATGTCTTCCCCTGCTCCTTTCATGTAGGCACTTGTAACAGTGTAAACATATACATCATATTTTTTTTTTTTTTGAGTTTATAAAGTATTTTTATTTCACAAGGTGATTTTCAAAAAATACAGTACATTCAAAAGATGAGAAAACATCATAATAAACAGCGTTATCACGATATGTTGTATGTTGTTGTTTACATTCTCATCGTTAGTCCCAATTTATGATTATCAAACTACCATTAACATACAGGTTAATAGGTGACCATCATACAGGGTATTTTTAATACTGGATGCTCTTATATAGGCACATGAGATGTCATAGAACAAAGATAAATGATGTCATGGAACAAGAAAATGATACAGTATAAATCAAGTTTAAATATATAATATATTACAAGCCGCTTTGTCTATTGTTTCAGCTTTAACTCATAGAGTTCAAGCAGCCGTAATCGGGCCTTGGTTTTGAACATAACCTTTGATCCCACTTGTCTACAAGAAGCATTTAATTTATTCCACAGATCCACTCCACGATAAAGGGGGCTTCTTCTATAGCCGGCTTTGATCGAGGGTGGGTATTTTAGCAAACCAGTTCCAACAGACCTAGTCAATCGGCCTGTTGGGTTTGGTCGGTGGAAATCCAGACCAAGCTCTGAGTGCTTGTGTGAGTTTTCATACATATATTTATACACAAGTAACAATAATTGTAAGTCATATCTTATGGTTAATCGGTCTATGCCGGTGTCCCTATGCAGGTTACAGACTGAGTATTTGATTCTGACGTTAAGACAAGTCCTTAGACAACGGTTTTGGGTCAGCTGCAGCCTTTTATGTTGGGTGCCCACAACCCCATTATATAGATACCCGCAATATTCCAAAACAGGAAGGATTGTTTGTTTATATATTAGAATTTCCGTTTGACGGCTTACAGCACGTCTCATTTTCCCCAGCATATGATTTCTGTTGCTAGCCGTGCTTACTGATTTACTGACGTTTTTTATTAGCGAAAAATCAGCATCCAGAATGATACCTAGGTATTCATATTCAGGGGCACGCTCAAGGATAGTGTTACCCATACTTATACTTATGTCGTCATTTAGACCAGGTTGTAAGCCGAAAGTAACAATTTTGGTTTTCCCAGTGTGGATTGACAGTCCGCTTACACTAAACCAGTTGTAAATGGCGGTGGCGTCCGCTTGGAGGCTTGTTATAGCATTCGCTAGGCTTTTATGTGAACAGTAGAAAACCACATCATCGGCATATAGGATAACCTTACAATTTTTCACAATATTAGGCAAGTTATTCACAAAACATATAAACAATAAGGGACCTAATATCGATCCCTGGGGGACGCCATAGAGAACAGGGAGAATGGGTGAAACAGTGTTATTACAAATTACTGACTGACTGCGTTTACCGAGGTAAGCACACAACCAGTCTGTGTAGATACTAGGTAAATTCATGTCGCGCATCCTTGCAATTAATTCACCCTGATGTATGCTATCGAACGCTTTCCTTATGTCCAAAAAACAGGTCAGCATATATTCGTCCTTATCTTTGGCCAGGTAAATGTCATTCACAAGTTTAAAGACTGCATCGTTTGTTCCACGCGCAGAACGGAAACCATATTGACAATTTGACAAGGCATTACAATCTTCCAAATGACTATTTATGCGGGTGTAAATAATCCGCTCCATAATTTTACTAGGGGTGGGTAGCAAAGATATTGGACGCCAATTTCCTACCTGTCGCAGGTCTCCTGTTTTAGGTAACGGTACAACTTTAGCACTCGCCCAACTTGTTGGGAAGGATATGGTATGCAGACAGGTATTTATCAATTCACACAGTTGAGGTGCCATGATTAGCAAGGCGTCTTTTAAGACTGAAGTATTAATGTCATCGATACCACTAGATTTATGAGGCTCTATCTCTTTTATCAGTTTTAATACTTCCTCATAACATATCTTAGTGTCACCTGTTTCTGTATATTGTTGTGACGCTGGGGCTTTGTCTTGTCTGCAAGTTGGTACATTACCTAGCGAGCTAAACAACTGTTGGCCGATACCAGCAAAAAACGTATTTATATACTCAGGTACATCTTTGCCTTTGATTTCATCGCCAGTTTCATGATGATTCATAACAATGTCTGGTTTACACGTGCCTTTGTTACCTAATAATATGTTTAACTCTCTCCAAAATTTTGTAGGATTATTTGACAGGTTATGCAGTTTGGTTTTATAAAAATTTTCTTCTGCATTCCGGGTTTTGGCATTTATATCCCGTCTGCATTGTTTGGCTAATTCAAAGAGAACTGGGTCACATTTGCCACCGGAACAGTACTCGAGCATATACTCGTTTCTTTCATAAATGGTCTCATAGATGTCCCTAGTCATCCATGGCTTGTTTCGGTCTTTAAATTGCATGTCCTTAATAGGACAGAATGCATCAAGATAATCTGTTACACGTGAAAGCATGAAGAGCCATTTGGCATCCACATCATTATTAGTGTCAAAATCAGTCCAGTTAGTTTCTAAAAGGTAATCAACAAAGTTATGGTAATCATAGTTTTTGTAAGAGCGCCCTTTCATGGTTATGATTTCATAGGTTTCTTTTGGCTTCTTCTTAATGGCAAAAACCGGTAAATGGTCACTTAAGAGCTGAGGGAGTGTCCCTTGATGATTAACAATGTTACAGTCTGTGGCAATTAAATCTATGCAGGTGCCACCCGGGTTGCCGTTAGTATACGGGCGGGTTATATGATAGATTATGTCATGCAGACCAAGATCACCTATTGCCTTTTTGTAGTACTTAGTCTTACTATCCTCGGGTTCAAAAAGGTTTACATTTATGTCCCCTAGTAACCAACGTTCTCGCTGGGCTAGCAGTGGATCTTGGCAGATCTCCTTCATGGTGTCAATGCATTTTACATAACTGCCATTAGGAGGTCTGTATATTAAGACTATAGAAGTGAGCCGGTGTTTTTCTTGTGTATAGTTAATAACAAGAGACTCAATATCTGCATTCGAGTACTTAAGAGAGGGAACAATTGAGCAATAAGGTGCCAACTTGTTACATACATATAATAATAAACCACCACCATTCTTATCCACTACTCTATCATATCTGAAGAAAATATAACCTGGGATATGTAGCTTATGGTCAGAGTAACCTTCCGCCAACCAGCTTTCACTGATACATAGGATATCATATAATTTTACCAGGTCGTATAGCAGACTAAATTTGTAATGCACACTACGTATATTGTAATGACCAATTTTCAAGCCTTTCAAGGGGGGTTTGGTAGATGTCATGTTGGTGAGACATGACATAAGGTTGGGGATAGGTTACCCTTTAAAACACAACGAATAGGGTATGTTTGAGGAGTATCCATTCCCAATGCTTAACTCTAATACTTAAGTCTAGGATATTACATGTACTTATAACTAGGTCATAGTTCAAGTCTCGGTTTTAATGTCATGGACATCTCAATAGGTGTCCAGGGCATCGAGAGTATACACCATATGCATGAGAGAGTTTGCATGTTTATACCTGTCTACAGAGCCATCTCTTTAGGTGAGATAGTATTCTGGGGGCAGATTTAGGAAAATGCAAAAAATGTACAGTTATTTTCATGCGGGGTATGCTGAGACTTGCAGGCTTACATTGTTACATCGTATACAGACTTTGTTAAACAAGTGTTCTTTAAATTCAGTACCCGGTCCATTTACATCTCATTAGGTGTTAAGGCCCTCGGTACATAACTACATAAGACAGAAGTGGTATGTGATGATTATGTGTATGCATGAAAAGACCACCAGTGGTTCACTCGGTCCATTGACATCTCATTAGGTGTCATGGCCCTTGGTATTACATCTGTGCATTATCACAATCAGTCGATTATTTCACACAAGAAAGTAATTACATGTGATAGTGATTTATATTGTGTTAAGTACCTGGTCCATTTTCATCTCATTAGGTGTCATGGCCATTTGTACACACCTCTGCGCTCTATGTGCTACAGTAGATCAATATACGGTCCACTGACATCTCACTAGGTGTCAGGGCCGATGTTACTAACCCCCAGCGCACTAACTTAATCAGCTGAAATTTTCACACAAAAAATAGTATTTGCGTAGAGCAACGAGTGGACATAATAATGACGTTGCACTGTCATCTCAGTAGGTTATGGCAGTGATTGTTCATATGCGTTTAAACAATGGGTGTGGAGTGTGCACATTTGCATCCTTCACAGATAGTAGATATCTTATAATTACATATTTACAATTTGTACATGGTCACAAAAGGTGAGACTAGGATGACTTAGCAATAGTCTAAGGGGGGGGGGTCGTATTATTTGAATACAGCTGTTACTAATCACTTGTGGAGTGATCATGTATTTTAAATACAAATGTACCGTCTGTAACTACGTCTATAAAGAAAGTAGATAGAGGAAAGAAGCAAGTGAGAGGAAACAAGGAGGAGACGAGAGAAGAGAGTAAGAAAAAACGAGAAGAAAAGAAGGAATGGGATTGACATTGACATCCGCATCTCACTAGGTGCTGGGTGTCAGGTTAAAGATTGGTAGGCAATTTTCAATTACTGATGATGGAATAATAGCCGGTTTTCTGCAAAGGCTGCTAGTGTGGCTGATGACACCATCTCCAGGAGAGTATTTGTGGGGTGGAGACCGTCCCTTAGTAGGTTGTAATGATATTTATATGAGTGTGCCCTCGATTGGCGTTCATGGACAATACAATCTATTTTAGGAGTTGCTAGTCTACTGCTTGCATTGGTGTTGTAGATGGCATGACATGTATTCTTCACTTCCAAAATGTTGGACTGATTTCCTTCTGTGCCTGTTTTGCCACCTGCTGTTTTGCAATTATCTGTTTAAGCCAAGCTAGTTAAGCCTTAAACCACTGGTGCAGAAACAGGCTAAAAGTAAGAATTGGCCAAGACATTTGATTCCACTTGGGAGAAACCAATAGTCTGATTAAGGGGGGGAATCAAGTGCCGCAGCACCATCCGCATTGAGTGGCTAGAGTGGGAACTACATACAGTCAGTTTTAACCATATTTTAAGCAGTTGTTACACAAAAGCTATTCAAGTTTAAATTCTGGTGTATTTTTTCCTGGGAAGATTTACCCTTTTCCAAGTTATATTTCAATGTAGCATTATAAAGCTTCTGTCGTTATCTCAATATGAGGGTTTCATTCATGCTCTCTCAATGCAATGCAAATGTACTTGGGGTAGGCTACATGACCATGGCCCTCCTACAGCCCAGTGGTGACACCTCATGCCAATCATGTATACTAAAGACCTTCCAACAGGTTTGGACCACACTGGACTGTACAGTGTGGCCTGCTCCCTGCCCTGTTTGAGACTGCCGCTACTAGGCCGGTGTAGCTGTATATATGCTCCGCGGTATAGAGAGTGCCACGGCACTTGATTTCCCCCCGTGAGTCTGATTGGTTCTGGCATCTAGGTTGTGATAGCCCTCCTTAAAATCTGGTTATCAGACTGTAACTGAGCTAGTATGACCCTCTACAGACTCTTCCCTCTATGTCCCCCTTCTCTGGCACTTAACTGGTTGACATAAAGTATATATTTTTGTTCACCATATAAGCATGGTCTGAGGGTCAATTAAAGGCCCAATGCAGCATATATGCAAAATCAAATATCAATTATATTCTAATGTCCTCGTCTTCCTTCTTCTCCTACTTCATAACACTAGTTTAGTCACCAATGCGTGCTCAAAGGGACAGCTGAAGATGTTAGATCGGTGGGAAATAGTACAATAGATTCTAATGTCCTCTTCCTTTTTCTCTTCCTGCAGACAGTCGTAAGAAGGCGTACATCTACAGCATCTCGGCTACGGGTGTGATGCACTTGGCATATTGACATAAAGTGTATATATTTGTTCAACACAGAACCATGGTTTGAGGGTCAACTAAAGACCTGATGCAACATTTCTACAAAATGAAAAAGCTATATTTTTTCATTTTTTAATGTCTTCTTTCTCATATCCTGCATAACATTAGTTTAGTCACAAATGCCTGCTCAAAGGATGCTAGAGGGGTGGGAAATAGTTTAACAGATTCTAATGTCCTCTATCTTCTTCTCTTCCTGCAGACAGTCGTGAGAAGGCGTACATCTACAGCATCTCGGCTGCGGGTGTGATGCACGCGATCACCAAGGCCTGCTCCAAGGGGCAGCTCAACATCTGTACGTGTGATCAGAAGGTGAGCACCCGCGAGCCCCAGGCCACCCACATCTGGGGCGGCTGTTCGGACAACGTCCACTTCGGCTACAAGTTCACGCGAGAGTTTGTCGACTCGAAGGAGAATAGGAAGGCTGAGGAAGGACTCATGAACCTGTGGAACAACAATGCCGGCAGAAAGGTACAATTATCTCATTTATTCATTAAAATTTAGAAATTCATCTAATATTCTTCAACATTTGTCTTTTCATATGAATCAGTATTCTTGAAGAAGGAATGATCATACTTCAGCCAGTATCCTTTTGTCTGCCACCGAATAACTGATACATGTGTAACTTATTTTAAGGTGCCTCAAATGTGTCTGTGTTGTCACAAAATATCTGTCTCTTAATCTTAACTAGTATGGCACTACCACTGTCAGACATGTAATCATATTACTATTAGTTATAGATTGTATGCTAAACAGGTGTTACAACTCTCAATTATACATCCAATAACAGAAATTGGAAAGCTAAAATCAAGGCCTTTAAATTTAAAGTTCCTTGCCAATAATCTAAAGACTTCAAGACATTAAAGGGAAATGCTACTTGTCGAGATAATACTGAAATTCTATTGCTATTTGCATGTAACTCAACATTATATTAGATTGATTTATTATCAGATAGAAAATGAAAAGAAATTGACTTGTCACTGAGCTAATTTTCATGATACAGCTATTTGAGCAAATGAATACCTTAATTATAGAAATGAATGGGAAAACAGTAGTTTCTCACATTATCGGTCATGGATTATCCCCCTCTATTGCTATATCAACCAAAACTTGGGAATGTTTCATGGGCATCTATAGGAACATTCCAGATGTAAAATACTAAGGGGTCACCGATGAAATAAGAAAGTTATGAATTTTTCAAAAATACTTATTTTGCCTTAACTATAGGATGCTATGGGTGTCCCAATGACTAATAAATGTTATACACACAGGTATAATCTCTGGATGGCAAATAAAATGGTTGGTTAAGGGAAAGTACCATACATTGGAATACAAATTTAGCCAAAAGAAGAATTTTCATGAGTATTGATTTTTGCCACCAGGTGGCCTATGTGTAGGAACCCGCATTTCCCTTTAAAAAAGCACAATGCACTCCAGGAAACAATATGATACTCAGTTTCATCCCTGGCTTCTGTTGGGACCAGGAGTCTGTAGAATACAGAAGTTAATACATAGTTTGTTTTGTTCACAGATCATCAAGCACGACATGCAGCTGCTGTGTAAGTGTCATGGCGTCTCTGGCTCCTGCTCCGTCCGCATCTGTTGGCGCACCATGCCCTCCTTCCGTGAGGTCGGCTCCAACCTCCGACACAAATTCGACGCCGCCGGCCGAGTGCGCCTCAACAAACGAGGCACCAAACTCAAACCCATCAGTCCACGCCAGAAGAAACCAACCAAAGTCGACCTAGTGTACTTGGATGACTCGCCCGATTTCTGTGAGACAAATGCCGATCTGGGATCCCTGGGTACGCGGGGTCGGGCGTGTAACTCGACAAGTAACGGCCTAGATGGCTGCACATTGATGTGCTGTGGGCGCGGATACAGCACGATCCTTAAACAGGTGAGGGAGGACTGCAACTGTAAGTTCCACTGGTGCTGCAGGGTGGACTGTGACAAGTGTACCACCATCATAGAGCAGGCCTACTGCAACTAACTCTGTGCTGCCATCTGGTGGTAAACAGCCTCACTAGGGACCTGAAACTAACTCAGTGCTGCCACCCAGTGTTAGATAAAGGAACTGATTAGTGCTGCCACCTTGTGTCAGGCAGACTCACTAGGAACTTGTGCAGACTAATGCTGCCAGCTGGGGGTATGCAGGGTGTTTAGGAGCCTATGATTGAGCTGTGCTACCACCTGACCAGTCACTGAGAGGGACCTTATGTAGTAAGGTGATCTGTGTTGACAAGTGTGCCATCATAGAACAGGCCTTCATCTAATTCAGCCGCCACAATAAGCAGTGCTGCCACCTAGTGTAAAACAGGCCCACTAGGGTCTGCACAGACTAGTGCTACCTGGGGTGGACCTAAAATGAACCTGATGTAGTAAAGTGGAATTTGACAACCATCACAGAACACGGCTGTTGTAACTAGCTCACCACAGTGAAGCTGCCACCTGGTGTTAAACAGCTAAACTAGTGACTTGAGCAGACTAATAATACTACCTAGTGTTGGACTTGCAGACTAGTGATTAAGATAGTGGCATTTGGTGAGAATGGCTGAACCCTCTTGAACAGTTCACAAACTTCTGACCCAAAGGAAAGTTCTGACATTCTGTAGTAATGATAGATGGAAACACATTAATCTCTCATGCTCTTGGATTTTTGGTGAATACAGGATACAATGGACAACAATAAATGCATATGCTGCCTCTTACGAACTGAGGAAGAGTATAGAAATAATTGTTAAAATGGCACAAGATATATTTATAGTGTAGACAATACTCTACAGTGTTCCTGTGGTGAATAGTTGCTCAGGAAATGAATATGACATGAAACTATTGATTAAATCTGTGGAAAGCTCGATGCTAACCCATTATGAATTGCATTTTTATTTGTTGTCATGATGCAGGAGTGTACCAACCCAATAGGGTTGGCATGATCCATGAATGCATCTAGGAGTTACAATTCATGCATCATGCAGACAAGCTGGTACTGATATTGAAGTACTGTGCTGCTGCCCTTATAGAGCTAAGATGTATAGCCCTGGATCTACCCATGTGAGGTGTCAACATACATCTGAACTAAGTTCTTGTTGCACAAGGCTTTTGCACATGTGCTGTATTCATAAGCCCACCCCTTAAGTACATGGGGGAAGTGGCTAATTGAGTTGACCTGTTGAAGAAAGAAATGTATGCTGGCAGAAAAGGGACTCAAAAGACCAAAGTCTACCCTGGATGGAGAAACAAAGACTTGAGGGGACCGATATTGAGTTGAAACTGGGAAGGAAAGAAATGGAAATTTATGAATATAACACTGGACCCTGGAGGTCCCTGTTGGAAAGGATCAGAGTATCCTTGGTTTGTGAGCTAATTTATCTCCTTTTATGCTATAATTTTCTAAATGTTCAGGAGTCTCTATATTACAACTACAAAGACTACAAACAAACCTGATTTAATTCATACCAAGACAAGACCTGGCCCAAGGATACAGTAAAGGAATGGAAATACCCCATGAAAGAAAGAGGCATCCTGTCCAATGGTGTGGAGAACATTATGTAAGATCACATAGTGACCTGGGACTTTGAGTTTACCAGTTGTAGGATCAGCAGTGCAAAGAGACTAGCTCCTGATAATATGAACTATTCTCCCTGGGAGATTGTACAAATATATAAGTATGAAAATCGAGAAATTAGAAGGAAAGGGAAAGAAGTTACAAAATACAAATGAGTATTCTGAAAAATGTTCAAGTTGGGCATTCATCTTCTCTTCTCTGCAGTCCTACAGTTATGGAACTGGAAAAAAAGAGGGATTTATTTCTGGAGAAGTTGAACTTACAGACTTATGTACTTGCCATTTAATTTATTGCGGCTTGTAGGGGCCAGTTTATCTTTTGCTTGTCGCGAAATGAGGACATGGACTTAAACGCGAATTCAGCTGGCACAAATTTGACCTATATTGTGTATAATCATGTTGTTATAACTGATATGAGATATGTACTGGTTAAATTAGCTCTGTGAAATGTTGTGATTATATACTTTTTAGCATTGACTATATTAATTATACCACATTATTGGAGAAGTATGCATAATGGCTTGCATATTTAGAGCAGGGATATACAGTACATTAGTGGTACAATAAGTGTTGCATAATAACATTATAAAGTCTAAACTAAAGTAATACTGATAAAAGTAGTTCCGCATAATAATCAACAGTAACTAACCCATAGTAAGTCTTCCACATATGTTAAGTATTGTTTTATATTATAGTTCTCGACGTAAACCTCGTAACTCGTAGACATGGTGTCACTCATATAAACCTGTATATAAATGTACCAGATATCTGCACAACTGTAAATGTTCAACTATGTACTCAGACAGAGTATTACCCCTATTAGAACAGATATATATTAATATTACTATATGGTTTTGTGGTAGAATAGTAGAGTGATGGTCATAATACAGACAGGAGATTATATATAAAGTATATATTACATCAATAACAACAAAAGGCTTTTGTTCCTAACAAATGCTCTATTTCTGTTTATAATTTCTCTCATAGAGTATTGTACTCATAACTCACAGAAGAAAATTAATGTCAATATTTAATTGATTGTGTTTCAGATCAATTAACTAAATCATAAACTATTTGACCAAGTCTTCCCATTCTTTGCTAATAAAGTAAAAATGGTGATATACAGCATACTTTCCAATATTTCAGAATCTAGTTTCTTATAGAAAAGTGAGTTTGCTATTGGGAAGAATGTTTCTGATTTGTTTCCAATCTGACAATAAACCTTTATCTTAACAACTGACTTGCTGTCTTTTCATTGTTACGAACATATATTGTGCCCTCTATGTTAGGAGAAAAGTTAAAACTACACAAAATTGATAAAATGGTCTTAAGAATATTTAAATTCGGTATTATATCCAGAAATATTTAGTATCAATCAACACAACTCACAGTACAACTTTGCAATAACTTTAATACACCTATATGTCTTATATACAAATATATTTTTACAATCACTCTTGGTCACGAAGACCCAGTCTGAACAATTAAAATATTGAAATGGCACATAATTGTGCACCATATCTTATTCAATATTGCTACTTCATCTGAACACAATTTTCTTGTATCCTTTGTCAACGAAGTAAGATAAGGAAAAACATCCTGCTTCAATTTCATGCTTTTCATTGGCATAACCATTTCAGAAGTACTCAACTCAATTGAAAATGCTAAATAAGCCTGCATTCTATGATAACAACCCAGGTACACCAGGGATACATGATCAGAATAAACATTTTCAGCAGAGGAACTGAAAGAAATCTTCTTTTATACCATTGGAGCTTTACAGAAAAGAGGAGGCATGATTTCGTAGCTCTATTACAATATTCAATATACCGTAGTCAATACTGTAAACATACTTTATTTTACGCTGTACATATTTCCACGCGAATTTCAGAGCGAATATTTTACCAGTACAGTCATACTACTACCATATTCCAAAATCCACAAATTTAAATACATGTGAAACTGTACTCTGTAGTCAATTCGCGAAAATATATATGCGTGAAAATATATAAGTCTACAGTATCCAGGTGATCCCAAAACGGCAAAGTAAGCTTTTGCTTATTTCTAGCAGAAAATATAATGAAAATGGTGGTATATTGTATGACACTTGAGGCAGGGCGGATAATTAAGTCTAATAAGGTACATGTATTACAAATTCCTTCCCGAACCCTTTAAGGGCCGCATGGTGCTTTAATGCATCATGACATATTGTCATAACTATGAATGCAGTGCTGGCGAGTAACTCGCAACTCGCCAGTGCTGCATTCACGCATCATGCCAACCCTACTGGGTTGATAAATTCACGAAGGGTCAGCATGATGCAAAAATACAGTCCTAGTGAGTACTCACTAGACGACCGAGAACATGTATAAGACATTACCGCGCTAAACTCCCCACATTAAAGCACTCCGCAACCCTTAGGGAGTGGTCATATTTTAACAACAGGGGGGGGGGGGGGGTGGATTGGGGGGGGGGGGACCAAAATTTTTTTCACCCCTTGAAGGGGGGGACCAAACAAATTTGGACCTCTCTTGAGGGGGGACCAAAAAGATCACGCACCCCTTTTTAGCGAAAAAGCCCGCGTGTTACTATAGCTCAAAGGGGTCGGCTGCGCTCAATTTCAACTTGCCTGAGGGGGGGAACAAAATTTTTTCCCCCCGTTGTTAAAAAATGACCACTCCCTTAAAGGTACACAACATCACACCTATAACAAGTAGCCTACACCCAGCAGGTGGGGTGGGTTATCTCTTGGGGAACATCTTCATGAAGAGCACCATCCAGATGAAGGTGACGCACACCAGGATCAGCATGATCCAGATCCACCACGTGCACGACTTGGCCACGTGCTTGTCTAACCGCTCAGACTCCGTCTTCAGTCCCGCCATGTTCGAGTCCGCCTGATGCGTCGATTTTGCCAATTTCTGGAAATAAATTTATATGGACTTGAGTGAGTATGTAATGGGTGTTTAACGCCATTTCGACAACTAAGGCGAGTATATATATGTGGACATCAAATTCTGTTGATAAAATATAAAATCATAAAAACATGGTAAGATATAATATAAATATCAAATTCTGTTAATAAAACATAAAATCATAAAAACATGGTGAAATATAATTCTGAAACACTGCAAAGGTGTAGAATAAACATCAGAGTTTGTAGATTTTTTTATTTACAACATTATGGTACGAGATTATTCATTTAGTTTTTTGGAACTTCTGTGTATGGACAGCTTTGAACACTGGGGTGACGTCTGGAGGGTGTGGGCTGTACTAGAGATACTACGACAGGTAATACACAGGACTCAGGTTACTCAGTATCGACCACCAGATGGCAGCACCTTTATATTTTGGTTGCAGCTTATTAAAGCTTGACCATCATGGTTGAAGTGAGGCCAAAGGCACTTTTTGATATAGTTCAGTTTTGATGCACAAGAGGGCCCATAAGGGCTGGGAGCTCAGCTCTTACAGGCACAAGATAGGGTGAATATGTTGTAGCTGGACAATGCTCATGGTCCCCTGTCAAAACACTGCTGCCCTCTGGTGGAACTGTTATTTTAGTCTATGTATGGAAAATGCTGAACTTATTCCCTGACGGCCCAGCTTTAACCAAAAGAATTGGAAAATACTAATGTGCACATGTAATTATGTATACAATTTCTATACCAAAGTATTGTATGTGTATGCAGCACTGTTGAGTTAGTCCCCTGGACTGCATCCATGCATTATGACGATAAAAGGCCTATTAAATACTTCAACGCCCTACGGTAGATTCACTTGGGGTCGGACACATACCCTTGGATTTGTGTTGATTTGGTGTGTTTTGTTTTGTGAATAAACGAGAATATTAGGTCTCATTTTTGTCCATCAAACAGCCACTAGAAGTATGACAATGAATTATTAAAAATGTCAGTGTCTGTATCATGTTTAATCTATCTTATCCTATTCTCTTTAGGCAAGTCCAAAAACAAATTGTCAATGGATTTTGCTCACCTCATTTTTTGAAAAATTGAGAATTTTTTTGAACTTTTACTTCTTCTTTCTATTGATTCCCCTAGATCAACCAATTGGTTGTTTTGTTCAAGAAAAAAAAAATAAAGGAACTTTTTTTTTCGCTCGCTCGCACCAATTTTTGAAAAGTGAAATCCATTGACCAACTATTTTGGTGTGGCCTTAGCGGGTAGTACTTTACCTTGTTGTCGTCCTGTACGATCTTCCCGGCAGCCCGGACGTTCTCCTTAAGGTCTCGTGCCAGGTTCACCATCTCGTCGGCGAGTCGTTCATGGAGGGCGTTGTGGTACTTGAGTACTGTGTCCACATCCTCTTCTGTACCCCCACTACCACCGGTACCACGCTGACGCAGCCCATCTCCACCTACACAACAACCGGGAAATCAGTATTAAAATCCTTGGATGAATTTTAAAATGTTGCCCAGAACCTCATCTTACAAAGTCAGGTTTGAACAATAGAGAGGTTAAGATTCGGCTACGTATAAGAAAGTTGTGTTTCGGTAACATGGCCAAAAATAAACAGGGTCGGTAGGTCGGAATATTTTTTTCTTTTTTACAATTTTTTTTTGGTGAAAAAAAAACAATTTTAGTAGAAAGACGCCAAAAATGTCATAAATTTCTTCAAAAATTGAAAACATATCCCAAAAAAATTAGTGTCGGCCCCGAAAACGTAGGATCGGTCGGGATACCGGAACACAACCTTTTTCTTAGGCCTTTAAAGTCCTTGGATGAATTTTAAAATGTTGCCCAGATTCTCATCTTACAAAGTCAGGTTTGAACATTGTTTTGAACTTTCCAATAGGATCTACAGGTTTACGGATCTATTTAGGATATAGTTTTCCTATGAGATCGATGTTTTTCCACAATATGGGGGGGGGGGGGGTCGTGTTATAGCTGGGGGCTTCATTATACAGGTGTAGGGGACATTGTGTCATATATATACTGACTGAAACAGGTGCACAAATATTGACATATTTTGATTAAAAAAATTCTTAAATTACAACTTACAAAAATTAAGGAATATCTGAATCTGAAGATAATATAAAGTTGGCTCTAATATCACTCCTAGTTCAAGTATTTGAAAAATTGTCGTCTGCATTTCGGCAAAACTGTATTTATTTTAGTCGTTTACCTTTCTTGTCGTTACCGAGCAGGTCGTCCCTCATCTCCCGCTGGTACTTGGCCTTGGTCTGCAGATGCAGCTCCCGGCTCGGTGCCGCGTGCTCCGCGTGACGTAACGCCGGGATCAGCATCTCCGTCTGTAGCGCTCGCTCACTAGACGTCACCTGGCACAGTCAAACATGGACCATCAATATCATGAGGTCATTTTCTTAATTTTTTCTAGATTTCTTTGCAAAATTTTAAGAAGGATATTATCATTAGACCTGACACACAGACCAATCAGTGCAAGAATATCGATAGGAATTTTTTTCCCCCTAAAGATAAATTCAAATAGGAAAATCAAATCTTCATTGTCTTCATTCATGTTTTTAAATAT